>VVHJ01023234.1:1614-25486 GCA_015107715.1 Tylochromis polylepis
TTTTTTTTTTTTTTTTTACCTTTTATAAAACATGTTTAGAATTTTAAAAAAAGCACAATCATCACTAACGAAATGACACAATTCATGTGCGTCTTGTGTTTTCATTTTGGAATACTGAAAATAATTTCAACAAGAGTTGGCTCAGGTACACAACTGGGACACTTCTCATAGCAGAGGACTCTGTGGCTGCTCAGTACACACCTACTCTCTCCACTCACTAACACAAAACTCCATCTTTCTGGCAAAGTTTGTACTCCCTTGAAATCCTTTTGAGCTTAAATATATCTGAGGGAGCTGTAATGCCAAGGACCATTACTGCTGTCAGAAAGAAGGCCGTCTTCCAACAGTACAGTATAATTGACTCACTAATAGATCATGAGTGATCTTGGGAGAGGGGAAGAAAGATTCCTATTGGAGAGTGTGGTTTGGCTACTTAATCAAGGTTGAACCTGTCTTCAGCCAAAGATCAGTTAGATAAATTAGCCTCTAGGTCAAGCTTCAGTGCAAAACAATCTTGTCACGTCGGCCTAAAAGAAGCAAGGCAGCAGCTGACAAGTGTTTGAGAAACACAGAAATGTTTTGAGCAAAATAGGCAAGTGACCCGTGAGTCCAATTTGTACGTTAGTTTGGCATAACCTCAGATTCAGCTGAATGCTGCCTTTGTTCAGACATAGGGGAGCTAGAAAGAGAAGGAGCCAAAAAGTAAGAACAAACCAATTTTTCAAGGGATGACAAAAAAGTTCCAAAGTCACTAATCTCAAAACGTGTCTGTCCCGTTATATAAAATCTGAAGTGAGTTACATGTGTATTGCACCAGTGTTACGTTAACATGTTGCTGTATTTGTCACTGCAGTGGCTGATTGGAGACAGAGACAGAGACTGTGGGATCACCTGCTCACGGACGGGGAAGCCGGTGTGTGGTTCAGACGGGCGGAGCTATGATACCAACTGTGAATTGCAGAAGGCACGCTGCAAAGATAAGACACTCACATTAGCACACCGAGGCCGGTGTCGAGGTGAGAGCTAAACTCTGGTCAACTTTATGCAGCTACACGGAGCTATTTTCAGGGTGCATTCATCTCTTTTTTTTTATAAATGTAAGAAGTGACAATGTTCACATGAACATTTTCCTGATGTCTATGTTTACACAATTCATTTCTCACACTAAACAGTCCACAGCTATCAGTAAAAGTCAAATATGCATTTACATACATCAATGGACACACAACAGGTACAATACTAAGTCAGGCACAGCACTAATGAGAGGAGCTGGGATGGAGGTTGGTTGCAAAGCAGCTTGCAGATGCATAGCAACTGTAGGTTGGATAAAACAACTGACACTGCACTAAGATTAGCTGATCTGTGGGATTGCAGTTGAGGTTAACTTGGCCTACTTGTACTGATGCTATGCTTATTTTCTGGATCTGCATCTAGAGCTGGAGAGGAAATGGACAAAAAAAAAAAAATCACCCTAAAATCACATTATACCACAGTATTGCCATGGTAGATAGTTTGTATTGGTCTGAAATGTCAAAACAAATCAGCTGGCTTTTGTACTTGTAGATTTTTGATACTTGATACTCAGTGAAAGTCGGACTGAAAGATTTTACTTAATTTTAATTTCAAGAGAGTGTGGGAGTTCTGTTTAAGTTTTCCTTGGCACACCTGTTGCTCATTAAGGTATGCAGAGATTTTGTATCATACTCGACTCTAAATAGTACTTGAAAGAGTACAAAAAAATAGAGTTAACAGCCAAAACCACACAGACTCTGTGACTTTCTTGTCATTCAGGTAAAAACTGGGTGTTGCCAGTGGCTCTAGCACCAACTGCCACATCTGAAGGGAGAGATATGGAGCTCAAAGGTAAGAACTGTGACACCTCAAACACTGCACACAGCCTAAAATGCAAATGTTTTATAATTCATCATAACCTAATATGGCCACTAAAAAAAGCAATAAAATAAACTTAAAAAAAAGCAATAAAATTAATTTATTAGAACCTTAAATAGCATATTTAAGTAACTGCAGCCTGTGGCCACAACTGAAAGTTTGGGAAAAGTGGAACTAAATGAGAAGATGTCTTTAATTTTCTGCCTCTGTGTAGCCGTGTAAGTTTTTACAGACCAGGCTCACACACACTTCCTCAGTCTCTGGATGCCAGCCACTCAGCAACAGCAGAGATTGATAGGTCTAAAGTCAAGATTGGAACCGGGCATTTTAGCCCCCTTTTTCCAGACCCCTTCTATCCATTAGAAAAACAGCAGTACGACTAAATCCATTTTTGGAGTGAATCTGACTCCCTTTGTGTGGTAATATGTGGCTTTGTTTCATAATACCAGTGTTGTGCCAAGGGAAGGAAAGCTGGGCAAAGCTCACACAGTCTTTGCAGATGCAGCAGGCCTGTTCTGTTGTAATGAAAATGCTGCTTTATTTAGGCAGGCAGTTCATGAACCAATCCTTGTTTACAACGACAAAGCCAGGCAAATTCTGGTTGAAATGTGCGTGAGATTCAGATTAAACACAACAGATTAATTTGAATACGAGGCTTATAAATTGCTAACAAGTACAACAAACAACCGCAAACAACAACAAGCACAAAGCTGTGGCCGATTCAGCCGGCAGACCTGCTTATTCATTATTTAGCTTTAAAATCAACACATCACGCATGAGGTCATCATTCAAAATCTCTCAAAAGGAGATTTGTCTGTGTGCGTATACTGTGTTTCGGCTTTGTTACAGCTAACAAGCACAGACAAGCACGAGACAACAATCTGCAAACAACTGCTGGGCTCGACTTTCTTTTAACGTTTACATAAATCAGACGTAGTTAGGTTAGATTTTGGGGTTGCTTTTTTTTTCTCTCGCTACAATATTCTATCAGCAATAAGTCTCATTTATAAATTCGTGCATGGCTGTCCTCCTCAGTGACATCACCACCCTGTTTTGGCCCTGTCAGTCTTTTGCACTTGAAGGAGACATCATGTCTGTCTCCACTCAGGTCCAGAGATGACTTTTTCTAACTTTTATTTATCCAGGAAAAATATTTGTCAAAAGTGGAGGACTGCGGTTGACTGGTCAGCTCCCTGGTGTGACTGTGTATACAGGAACGGTTGAACATGAACTCAGGTCCACAGGATTTTTGAGTGCAATAAAAACAGTAGTCGCTGACGGGAGTTTGAACCAGTGAACAGCTGGTGTGAAGCCCACTTCATTCTCTGACCTTTAAAGCCACCTCCATCTCTGTGCCCTGAGAGCAGGACAAGCTCATCGGTGCTGCACGAACATTTTCCACTGACATTTCCAAATATCCATGTAGAGTACATGACGCACTCCTCAGCACTAACAATGAAGTGTCCATAGCCTACATCTGGCACTAGCAGTGGTCAGTGTTGAGGAATGTGTTGTTTTAGTATTTTTGAAGAGTGTTAAAAAGTCTGGAGTTGAGCTACCTGCAGGTTTTAAAATTATTATAGATGGAGCTTTTTTTCAGATTTGTGAAAATCCACATGCTGAAAGGTTGATGAAGTGTTTCAAGGATCAGATTAAAAATGAAAACTGAGAAGAAAGTTAAAAAATTATGTTTGTTTTCCCATCCTGTCAAAACATGCCCTTGAGCAAGGCACTTAAATGTAAGCCAGCAGTAGTACACTGTGCCTGTGTTTACAGGTGTGAGCAGACTGTTACTGACACAGAACATGTGTCTTCAGTACATAAAAACAGTGCTGGAGGTTTGTATGCAGTGTCTGAGAACAGAAGGTCCTTTCAATACGTTTCAGATGCAGGACAGTCAAAGTGTCGTGTTGAGAGGAACCAGGCTCTGGAGCAAGCCAGAAGACCTCAGTCTTCAGAGTCCATGTTCATCCCAGAATGCAATGAAGATGGAACATTTGCCCAGGTCCATATCCAATTATCCGTGGCCTTTTCCTTCTCTTTTAAATCTTTCACGCTTCATCTTTCTCTTTCCATTAGTCTCATGTGTACCATCCTCTTCAGATCATCCAAAAATTTAGCTTTTTCTTCACTGACAGTTCTTTATTTACACTCTCATGTGTTTTACCTCTTTCATCTGTCTTGCCTCTGCAGGTCCAGTGCCATACTCTGACCGGTTACTGCTGGTGTGTTACCAGTGATGGCAAGCCAGTGAGTGGCTCCTCTGTGCACAACAGGACCCCAGTGTGTTCAGGTACTAAACAGGGGAGAATCAAGCTGGGAACCTGTTGATGAGAAGCTTTTCCAAATCATCTTAAAACATCTGCTGTATTACCGCACATACGAGTGATGAGATGGTTAATTATTTGTGGAACCTGAGCAGCACTACTTCTGAGTAATCTTTAACAGTTTGCATGACTAAAACATCCGAGTTGGTTGGATGTTTCCTGACAATTCCTTGTTGGTATGAAAAACAGAAAAATAAGCTTTTAGACATGCTAGTGGTGCCTATGTTTGCTGGATCTTGCAAGCAAGCATGCTTGGAAGCCAAGTCACTGGGGTTTGGGGCCAGTCAATCATTTTAGGAAGTGAACTAGTTTTCATAATTCAAAAAACATCTGGCAATAATTCTTTTTCAAAGGCTTTATATAATTTTAGGATACTACTGGACACATCTGAGGTAGAACTGAAACTTTAGTTTTCACTGTACTGATATAAATGATGTTCAGGAAGTCTGCCAGTGCTGATGGAGGATAAAGAGTGAACACAGCATTTGGATGACAGTTATAAAAGGTCCGTCTGTAAACGTTGAGCCCTTCTATGGGCACATGTGTATTAAATGTCATGTGGCTTACAGCAGGTGCAAGGTCAACGAGAAGGCTAATGGCCATACATGCAGGGGCCTCTCGGCACTCAAACTCTCCCCCCTCCTCTAAGTGCTCTCAGCAGGCTGGAGGAGAGAGAGCGAGCGGGGCTCTGCACACTCATCCTGGATGGGAACACTTTATGATAATCACCATCATTTTCTCTCAGCAGATAATACACAGCGATCTTTGCCAGAGTTGGATTGCAAAGCCACTAGAGCATATGGTGCAAATTTTGTGTGGAAAGTGTGGTGAAAGTGGTCGCATGCCCCTCTGAAACTGCTCAGCAGACAGAGCACCCCCAACCAAACGTCCCCTTTTCTTTTTCTCTTCAGTTCCTTGATCGATCTCTATCTGCCTAATCTGCTGTGCTTTCTCTTTTCTGTCTTTCTAACTTGTGCCACATTTTTCTGTTTGATCCTTTGAAGAAAAGTTCACAAATTGATCATACTTACATCCATCCGTTACAACAATAAAACCTCACCTTACTGCTTTTCCAGTTTATGAAGGTATGCTATGACAAAGTAGCTCTAAATATAATTTTTTTGCTCTATTGTTCTCTGCACCAGATGTTTTTTTTAATGGCACAGATACTTCATTTTTCAGTTCACCCTTCACAACAGAAAGTGACAGCAAATTAATTTGTGCAGCCACACAAAACATGTGGTCCCGAAAGCTTTGTGACTTTTCTGTGTTTAACCCTACAAACCATTCTGTGTGCCTTTTCCCCGTGAGGCTCTGTTTCCTCAAACATCATCACTTATGCAATGTTTTCAAAACATTTTTTTACTTCACCCCTGTAAGGCAATTCAGTGAGAGACATTAGACTGAAATTAATTTTTTTTGGTGCAAAAAATCCATTTGCTCCAAAAAAGAGCTGCAACAAATCATATTTGTTTGTTCTGTTCCTTAACTTACAGGCTTTGGAGCTTTTCTGTTCATATATGACATAAATCTGTTCTGGATGATTGGTTTGACAAATTAAGCAATGTGAAGATGTCACTTTGGAATATATTTTTAACTACGACATTTTGACAGTCCAAAAGTACAAATACAATTTAGGCATGTAGTCATGGTCAAAATGACTGGGTGAAGTTAAAAACGAGCATCAGAATTAAGCAGAAAGGTGATTTTGTTTGTGCCAGACGGCTAGTCTGAGGATTTCAGAAACTGCTGGCACAACCGTCTCTAGGGTTTACAGGGACTAGTCTGAAAAAGAACAAATATCCATTCAGTGGCAATTCTCTGGGCCTTGTTGATGCCAGAGATCAGAAGAGAATGACCAGACTGCTTCAAGCTGATAGGAAAGCAGTAATTCAGATAACCTCCTGTTACAGTAAAGGTATGCAGAAGAGCATCTCTGAATGTACAACACCTTTAACCTTGAAGCAAATGGGCCACAGCAGCAGAAGCTCACACTCGGTGCCATTTCTGTCAGCCTGGAAAGCTAGGAAACAGACTGTAATTCATACAGGCTCACAAAAATGGGACAACAGAAGATTGGAAAAGTGTTGCTTGATTTCTGCTTCAACATTTAGATAATAGGGTCAAAATTTGGTCTAAACAACATAAAAGCTCGAGTCCTTCTTCCCTAGTGGTGTAATGGTGTTGGGGTTAGTTTGTTGGCTCACTTCAGGCCCCTTGGTACCAACTGAGTGTAGTTTAAATGCCATACCCTCTCTTAATATTTTTGCTGACCATATAAATCCCTTTATGGCCACTGTCTAGCCATCTCCCAATGGCTGCTTCCAAAACATTAATGTGCCACGTCATGAAGCTCAAATCATCTTGGTTTCTTGAACATGACAATGCACTCAAATGGCTTCATAGTCTGTAGATACCAGCAAGATATACTAATAAAGTTGACACTGAGTGTAAATACCAGATTAATTAAAAGCAGTTACACTTAGCACAGGTTGGAAAGTGGATTCTCATGTAATCATGTTTAAATATACTTTTTAAAAAATCCTGAAATGTAGTTTATTGCACAACACAATTTCTACCCATCTCCTTTCTGTCCTGCATAAGATCCGATATCTTCATTGTTTCTTGCAAAGGTATGTATGACACTGAGCCTGAATCTGGGCACAATAAACCCAGTACTGTCTCCGGCTACTAAAGTTTAACAGTACACGCCCAGCTCGTCTGCCCTTACTATACCTTCCCAATCAAATAACCTTTGACATGCTCAGATGCCCCTGTCTACTGTGACCCAAATCAATCATCTTGCATACATTTGCAGGAAACTTCCGTGAATTTATGGGAACTCATGCTGGGACAAGTGGATTGTCAGGTAGTAAATTTCCTTCTAGTTGCTTTAACTTAAAAAAAGAATCTCCCATTTTCTTCTCTATTGTAATTGGTGGCACCGTTTAATTTTGCCCTGTCCTCCGTGCATCTACGCATGACACCAAATACCTGCATGCACCAAACAAGAATGACATTTAGAACTTGGAATTTTTCATGATTAATTTCCACAGATAAAGCAGATCATTCAGGTTTGTGTTGGTCTGTATTAAAATTTTCCAGTATGCCTAATGTTAATATGTACCTACTACTAACATTATATACTCTTCCACCTAAACAAAGGAAGAGACACAAGTGGATTGGGTAATCAGTAGGAGTGCTGGTTTATCTGACGTTTCCTGCGTTGACTGTTTTAAAAGCAATGAAAGCAAATCTACTTGCTGTAAGGTGGTTAAGTTTTTTAAAAAAAATTTTACCAGCTCAAAAAACAGTTTTGAAGACAAATCCTTCAAATTTAACTTTACTGGCTGTTACTGTCTAGTCTTTGGTTTACACTGTCACGTTGTGTTTCTTCCTCTTCACAGGGTCAGTAACTGATAAGCCACCAGGGCCACCAAACTCTGGTAGAAAAGGTGAGTTGTGATCTGCTGTTATGTGTGCATGTACCCAAGCGTTTCTATTTGTACAACAGAGGGTAAACAAGCACAAGTTCGAAAAGTCTTTTGACCTGATTTTACACCATCTGATCCATGCAAAGTCAATATTTGTGAAGAACACAAACTTACACGTACTCGGCTTCACTGTTAAATTTAAAGGGAAGCTAAAAACAACACCAAGACATGTTTTCCCCCTTTTATAAGTGATGCTGAATTTATTCAGTGAACCAGATAAGATCTCAAATATATGCACCACTGTGTGTCATGCGACAGTTCATCTTCAACCATAGCAATTTTGACAAATCTGTACAAAATCTTGACTGGTTTTGCTCCAGTCACACCCTTCAGAAATGATAAAATATGGAAAATTATAGAAGTAATTCAAGAAATTAAAGAAACATTGGGGAGAAGCTAAGGCACATCTCTCTTTCCTCTACTAAAATGGGGCTTTTCTTCAGAAACCTCACATAAATAGATCTTAAAGAATTCCTTTAAACTGAGAAAAAGCGGGCAGTCTCTCAGAGCTTCTCTGATGATGATGTTTCATACCACTTGACAAATGCAGTAAGTTACAGGTTATTTTGACATGCTTATCACACTCTGGCAAGGTTCACACATAGACGTCTCATATATGGTAAATAAAAAGAAATATGTAATTACCAAAACAAAACATCTGCTGCTCATTCTTTGTTTCACCTGGGTTTACACCGAGACCGACCCAGTGACTACTGCATTTTATTTACAGTTCAACCTGAATAGGTCAGTTTGACCTGAGGTTGTACTGACATGTCTTCTGATTTAAGAACTTAACATTAGTGTTTATCTCCAATCAAAGTTTCTCTGTTGTTTGCTTTTGATTGAATTATTTCCCAAGGAATTTTCCAGATGCTACAATACCGCATGTGGGTGAGTATTCTAGGCAGTTCAATTCACAGCATTACATGAGATCATTTAAAGTTCTGCAACTCTACCCATTTAAATAAAAAAATAAATAAAAAAACCCACTTAGGTACTTTAAATGTTACTAGTTTTCCCTACATGTTCATCTTCTTTAGCACACCTAGATTACTTACAAAACAGCTGCAGTTTTTAGAAATCAGTTCTGCTCTAACTGCAATGGGCATATAAACATGGACTTCAAAATTTTGTAGGGAATAAAACATCAACTTCAACGTCACCGCAGAGTATAGCGGAGAATGAGAGCTGGGGTTCTGGTTCCTGAGACCAAACAGCAGTTTTTGATAGAAATTTCCACCCAAAGGCAGCAAATAACAGCCACGACCATGCTCATCGTTCACAGGGTTTGAATTTGCCCTGATCTGATCTGACTGACAGCATGGAGCTCTACTATAATGCACAGAGGGAAAAGATTAGGTGTGCACTGTGCACATGCTCACAGTGAATTGAAATGCAGGAGTATTTTCACCCCATCAATAAAAGCTTTGCTCACCTGCCACTTTGTCCTCTTCCTCAAAATAAAATTCAAATTGAAACAGTGTGGGATTGTGGGCTACATAGCAAACTCAAAAGTCTTCAAGTGATAACGAAGGGGGACTTCCAGAAAGCATTCTTGAATCTTTAATAGGCAGAGTTGCAAAACTTTATAATCACACCTATAAATGTAAAAAACGGACTTAAAATGTTTCTAGCTTTTGCTTAACGGTTAAAATGTTGTATTTTTGTTATACCCATATGAACTTTAGCGTTGCCAGAATTTACTGCGTTTAAGAGAGGAAAGTCAAATATTCAGTTAATAATTTACCAAGAAAACTGAAGACAGCAGTTTATTTGGCCCTCAGTGTGGGAGCAGAGACACAAATATTTTACCAGTGTTTAACTGTAATGAATAAGAATAAACATTTATACTGTGATCTTCAATTTTATTACTTGTAGTTTTGGTTAGTATTTAATGTGAGCTGCATATTTTGCGTGTGCCAAACACAAGAGAGCCACGACAACTTTTAAGTCTACTTTTCTACACTGATATATTTTATGAAAGGAAAAAGTTTAAAAAAAAAAGAAGAAAAAGAAAAAAAGAGGAAAATATTACTCAATAAGATTCTTCTGCGGCTTATTAGTGTTTTTTATTTCAGTATCCGAGACAGTTAATTATCTAGTACTTAAAAGTTAAAAGTTTACCCTGAGGTGATGCGTATCTGCTTGGGAGAATAAATGGCCTCGTATTATTTTTTTAAAAACTCGTGTGATTCCATTTTAAACTGGTTTTGTTATATATCCTTCTACTTAACCAAGGTGTGAAGGACTAATTTTCCAGCGCGACGTGATTGTAAACTAATGATGAGACCATCACCGAATTCACTTTGGTAAATTCTCTGGACATCCATGAGTATATTACTTCCAAATTTTAATGCATTCGAGGAACTTGTTGAGATCGCACCAAAAAACAAACATTTTTGGGTGGACTAACCAGTTGACCTACTGGGCATCCTAGTGATACATTACAACATAGTTTGACAATTACGAATGACAAAACACACAGTTTCACCTCTTTGCATTAACTGTGGATGCGACTTTCTGATGCTACATCTGCACTGCATTTGTGCAGGTCCTGAGGAGTGGGGTCCTCCTCGTGTGAGCGTCTGGTTGTGTGGTTTATACTGTGAGTGTGAGCAAGTGTGCCAAATGTGCAGCTGATCATGTTGGTGTGAGGATGATTTATTGATGCATGTGTGCAGAACCACATGTGGGTGTTTGTCTCTCTCTCTCTCTTTTATCTATATTACTCAGTCTGTCTGTCTGTCTGTCTTGGCCGGGCCATGTGCAAATCCCAACCATTCAACAGTTCTGGAGAGTAGATTGTATTAACCTCAATAATGGTAGTCTCTTTCCGTTTCTTTCTCACCCTTAACCCAGATGATGGCTCCAAGCCCACACCCACCATGGAGACTCATGTCCCCCCTGAGGGTGATGGTAAGCCTCCTCAACAACTCCTCCACAGTCACTTAGATAATTAGTGTGCATATGGTATATTTATAATGACTCATGGGTTTAAAGGCAGCTGAGAGCATTGCTCCTTTGTGTGCTTACGTCCCATGTCTTAAGAATGCACCATTACATCAAATGGAAAAGGCCAGATGTTAAAAATACCAGATGATGCATTTGATATTTTTGGAAAAACTGGGATCTTGGATGCAATTTTAGCTTTGGTTTTGTGGGCAAAGCTTGGCTGTGCATGTTACTTTTCAAATAAGTAGCTACTGGTGAGGTTAAATAAAGCACAGCTGTGTGTAAAATTTTCTCGAGATCACCTAAATGTGTGAAAGCTATTTGTCTAGAACTTGCCATTCTGTCATTGGCAGAGATAACTGCTCCAACGCTATGGATAAAACAGCTGGTTTACAAGGAGAACAAGCAGAACAGCTCCTCTTCCAGGAAACCAGGTGAGTGACAGAATTTTTTCTGCTTATTCTACACATATACTCAAAAATTGTCCAGAAAGGCATTAATGGTATGCATTAATTTGGAAGTTTGTGTGCGAGAAGCCTTTAAAGAACAGCATTGTTGAATGCTGATAAACTCAGCTCTTCTCTGCTGCACTGTTTACATACTCAGGCTAAATAATTAGCCATATTGACCTTTGGAAGATATGAAAACTATATCAGAGAAGCTGCTAGAACCCTAAACAAAGTATACGTGGCTCCGGTGTAACCAGTTTCAAAACCACCAGCTTGCGATGAAATGTAATCCGTTTTAACTTGAAGACAGACCTACACTGCCAGGGTTATGTTTTGTGGTTTCTTTCCTTTGGTGTAATTTATTTAGCTTTCTCTGTCTCCTTTTTAATTACGCCTTGATGTGTCCACTAAACTCTGGGCGGTTTGATGGCTGTACCAAGTCGAGGAGTGAATGAGGCGTGGCCTGTGTGGGCATATATGTATTAGGAGTAGATGGATATATTGGTTAGCTGATATATGGGTTGATGTAAATCTTTGAAAGTCTAAAAACAGTCTGTGTTTTTAAACTTGTTTTTCTTCAATAATAAATCTTTCATTCAGACTGTATCTCCTAAAGATGGAAAAAGTGAGAAAAAGTGCAAATCAGCCACCTACTGTGTGTGTGTTAAGCTATAATGTTTCCACAAGTGTTTAAAAAAGCATTTATGATTTAATCAGATTTTCAGAAAATCAAATACCCATGAAAACTGATGTGGAAGCTTGCAAACTTGTAAGCCTCGTAGTATTTGCTATTAAAATACTAAAAGGAAAAAAGAAAAAAATTCACCACATCTCACCAGTAGGTTTGTCTGCCCGTCTTCCTGCACACATCAGTATTTTGTATCTAAATATTGTTGATGTATCTATGTAATCTCACAACTCTTCTTTCATCCTAAACCTTTTTGTCTGCCATTTACCACAAAATCTTATTTTACATGCTACGCTGCAAACAATGAGGCATACAAATACTTGAATGTACCTTGGGGTTTTTTGGGGATTATGAATGATGGTGACGTGGCAGGGGAAACTGTGGTCAGCAACGAGGAGTATATTTTATCTAAGAGGTATTCACTGTGACAGCTCTTTGAAACTTCTGTGGAAACACCAGCTTCCTGTTTCAAATTAGCATCCAGTGTCCTCAAAGGACAAGCGACAAGGCCGAGTGAGGGGGAGATGTCATCACATTTGAGGCATGAGCGATGTGTGTGTGTGTCTACATCTGTATGCGATTGCAAACCGCGTGTGTGTTTGTGTGTGTTGTCAAAGGAGATTGTGTGCCTGTGCCTAATTTAAAGTTGGAAAGCAAATAACAGTTACTGGAGGAAGTGTACTTAAACCTCTTCTTCTTTTGGCCGCTCCCTTTAGGGGTCGCCACAGCTGATCGTCTGCCTCCATCTCATTCTATCCCAACCATCCTTCCTCTGCCACACCAGCCCCCTTCATATCGTCCTTCACTTCATCCATGAATCTCTTCTCTGTGGTCTTCCTTGTTTCCTCCTGCCTGGCAGCTCCACATTAAACATCCTTTGTCCAATATATCCATCATCCCTCCTGTCTGCACATGTCCAAACCATCTCAACCTTGCCTCTCTAAGTTTGTCTGTCTTTTCTAATCTTGTCCATCCCGTATATTTAGCTCTGCCCTCTCCAGCTCTGCCTCTGTCTTTTTGTCAGTGCCACCATCTCCAAAAAAATACATCATAGCAGGTCTCACTACCATCTTGTAAACCTTCCCTTTTACACTTCATGCTATCCTTCTATCACAAATCAACCCTTCCACTCTTCTCTACCCACCCCACCTGCACACTCTTCTTCACCTCTCTTGTTGCTTTGGATGGTTGACCCTGGGTATTTAAATTGTCTTCTTCACTTTTCCACCCGTCTCCCTCTCAGTCACACACATGCATCCTGTCTTTCTTTTACTCATTTTCATTCCTCTTCTCTCCAGAGAATACCTCCACCTCTCCAGGCTCTCTTCCATCTGCTCCCTACTCTCACCACAGATCATAACATCATAGTCAAGGAAATTCCTGCCTGACCTCATCTGTCAGGCAGTGTCATCCCCAATGTAATCCCATCCCCACTCTGAACCCATCTGTCACTCCCACCACACACCTCACCACCGTCTCACTGTCCAGCAGTACATGTCCAGCACCACCTTCATATACTTCTCTGCCTTTCTCTTGGCACCCTATCATATGCTTTCTCTAGACCAACAAGAACAATGTGTAACTCCTTTTGACCTTCTTTATTCTTTTTCATCAACATTCATGAAGTCTTATCTTAACCTAGCTTCAGGAAGTGTTTCTCCATATTTTCATGGTTCATCAGCGTTATCCCTCTATAGCGACAACAGCTCTGCACATCACCCTTGTTCTTCAAAATTGGTACCAGTACACTTCTTCTGTTTACGTTCTTAAGTGCGCTTATATCTGCAATAATCTTTTGGCCACTTGAGGGAAGCTGAAACTAATTGTAAAAACAACATTATTACATTTTTAATCAACATACTTATTTTATTACCTAAAAATTACTTATTTAGCAATCTCAGATATGATGCAATGATGTCATACATTTGATGCCGTGTGTGGACAAGTTCGATACTCTGTTTTGGTCTCTACCGATCCGTGGGTGAATTATCTGGCTCTTCAGTAATTCTTTAAATTAACGAACTAGTAACCAGTGCTGGGTAATGTTACTTTTAAGAATACTTGTTACGTTACAAAATTGCCACAATATAAATTAAGTTCTTATGTTACAATGTTACCTATTGAAAAAAATAACTTTTTATTGTACTTTGAGATTCCAGAAGAAACAAGCATTCGCAATTCTTTGCGCATGTTGATTATTATTTGTCCATGTAGCTTATTGTACATTTCAGATAAAGAAAAGAAGAGATAAGATATACTTTGGGAAGCAGGGAAAACTCTTTGTTGTAGCAATTGAAAGTTCACAACAAACATATATGATATATGTAGAAGGGCCTATAACGCACATATAATACAGTATGAAATATTAATTAGGTAAAAACTAATCTGAAATAAATATAATACTTAAAGTAAAGTAAGTATATTTTATTTGAAGTATTAGTAATATTACAAGAAGTTAAAAGCTACTCTCAGTTTAGGGTTGACGTAAACTTAACATTTTAGGACAGGACTTCTAAATGTAGTGACTTTACGTCATTGCATAGCAGGTTGGTACTGATAACATCTCTTCTATTAACGGTGGCAGCTGTAGCATTGTTTGCAGGTACTTTTTAAGGTAGAGGTCACATTTTGCATGTGCATTTTATCTCCAAATTAAAAACAAAAGAAACAGAAAAAAATACCTCCACAATGTAAGGATCGTCCCTCTGTCACAAATTCGTTTAGCTACAAGAATTTGTGGCAACATATCTTTCACTTTTACTCCTCAGACTCCTAAAAGTCTGATGGAGTATTGTCATCAGCCGGATGTGTGGGTGGCGTATACGCCCAAGTTTGTGAATGCTATAACTCAAGAATGAGGTGATGTAGGAGCTTCAAATTGATGCCAAAGGTGTATCTACTAAAAATCTCAGATAGGTTTGAATCGCAGTGACCTCAACCTGAAGGTTAAGGTCAGACTCAAATCAAGGTCAAGTCTTCTGAAAACATTGTGAATGCGATAACTCAAGAAGGAAGTCACCTGAGATTTTCAAATTTATATCATACATACAGCTAGAGGCTTTATTCAAAACAAAACAACAACAAAAAATTAAATAAATTAAATAACTAATTTGTAATTTGTTAGTTACAGTCCATTAGTTCCACTTCTTCTGATTGGTTAGTAAAAACAAGTCCATTCTTTGTATTTTGTTAATATCCTTGCTGCTGTGCCTTCTTCCATTTTTAACATGTTTTGAAAACATCAAAATCCTAAAACGATTTAAAACCCAACTCTTCTTCACTGCAAAAACTGCCCTTTCTCATACTTCATTCATGGGTCCATTCTGTATTTATAATTTTGCAGCAATTTTGTAAGAAATAAATCACCAGTAAACCTTTAAAATGTAAAATACTGTAAATATTAACATTCGTGGCCACAATCTTGACAATTTAAGTTGTAACCAATCACACATTGTATAATGCGTATAAATACACACTAACTGGCCATTCTGTTCTACTGCTTGTTAATCCAAATATCTAATCAGCCAATCAAATGAACAACAAGTTAGTGTATTTAGCCATGTAGAAATGGCCAAAACACCCTGAAGAGATGACACTGGCCTGGCTGCTTTGAGCTGATATATGAAGGCAACAGTAACTCAGACAGCCATGAGACCCAAGGCATACAAAAGAGCATCTCTGAACACACAACACATCAGTCTTTGAAGCAGATGGACTACAGCAGCAAAAGACCACACTGGATGCCATTTCTGTGAAGAATTGAGGCTAGAAGTTGCACTGGTTCACCAGAATTGGACAACAGAAGATGATTAGAAAAACAACAACCCCCCCAATATGAAAGCATGGATCCATCCTGCCTTGTATCAGCATTTCAGGGTGGTAGTGATGGTGTGATGGTGTGGGGGAGTATTTTCTT
This sequence comes from Tylochromis polylepis, assembly GCA_015107715.1. NCBI lineage: Eukaryota > Metazoa > Chordata > Actinopteri > Cichliformes > Cichlidae > Tylochromis > Tylochromis polylepis. The sequence continues at coordinate 17,331 of VVHJ01023234.1, forward strand.
GAGACACTTGGGGCCTGTTAGTACAAACTGATCATTTAAATGCCACAGCTTAACTTTATGACCACAGTGTATTGATTTTCAAAGGCTGCCTCCAGCAGGATAACGCACCATGTCACAAACCTCAGATAATCTCAAACTGGTGACTTGAACATGACAGTGAGTCCATTGTACTCAAAATGGCCTCCACAGTCACCAGATGTCATTCTAATAGAGCAACTCCATATGGTGGAATAGGAGATACACATCATGGATGTGCAGGTCACAAATCTGGAGGAACTTTGTGATGCTGTACAGTCAGTATAGATCAAAAACTCTCAGGAATGTTTAGAGCACCTTATTGAATCTATGCCATAAAGAATTAAGGCAGTTCTAAAGGCAAAAGCTGTCCAACTGGGTACAAGGAAGGTGTTATATTGTTGTATTATATTCATACACATACACTCACACACTCAGGCAATACGGCACGTGAAAGGGAAGAGACAGCGAATAAATCTCTCTACCCAACAGGCAATTTCTCCACTTGACTCTAGGACAAGGACAGAGGCTGGCAGGGCTCATTATACAGAGAAACAGCTTCATCAACTTCATGATAAAATTATTTCTAAGTAGAGAAGATTTGGCACAACAATCCTTATTTAAACCTTCCTGTCTTTAAATACAAAGCAGGATAACCTGAGTCCTCATGGAGCAGACCTCCCGCACGCGCATAAACTGCGTTATTCATTTACAGGCTTTGTCTCTGGACACTCAATAATTCTGATTTAGAGCGATGTGGAGATTGTGCTAGTGAAATGTGTTTGCTTAGGCAACGCAAAGCAAGGTCCATTTTTCAAGCAGATGCTTTGTTGCCAGACTTTGGCGTGCTGTTGATCAAATTTTGCAAGCAGGGGGAAGCGCTCTGTCATGCAGCTCATTTATAAAAGTGTGCAGAGAAGCAGAAACTTACAAACCACCATTCCTCTTTTGTGGTGAGGCAAACAAAAGAAAAACAAAAATGCTGAAGGGATATAATGTCATTAATGAGCATGAGTTTGTTTAAACATTTGCAGTCTTAAAAAGACTTTTGTTTCTTGTAATCCCATTTACATGTCATGCATGAGGCAGGATGCACTTGTTTAACTTTAAAGGGCAATAAGTGTGCACAGCAACAGGTTTCGGCCAATGATGTGTTCAAAAGTTACACCATTATGTGGAGAAAAGTAAAAAAAACCAAAAAACTCCCATCTTTTTAATGAGTCTCCATCATCTCAATCCTTTTGTTATATTATAAAGACAAACACATGCACCTACATCCATCCTCACAGAGTTCCTCTATTACTAAAATTCTGCCATCTTAACTACAGAGAAGGCAGACAATGTTGCAGTGATTACCCAACAGCTGAAAGCCATTGAAGTGAAGCGAAAAAGAGAGAGATGGGAGGGGGGCAGGTTTAAAGAGGGAGGAATTAGGATGGAGGGAAGCAGAGTAAAAGAAAAAGAAAGAAAAAGATGTAGAGGAGTGGAGGAAGTGACTGAGAAAGTGAGGGTGGTCACAACAAACATAGGAATAAGGAAAAAAGGAGATTAAAAATTGTTTTGCTATGGTCGGAGCCTCAGTAACAATGGCCAAAGTGAGACGCATAAAATGGGGCAAGCGTGTTATCAAAGATACTGCAGACAGCCATCTTTTGTTCATTATCAATTTGCCCAGAAGAAAATCACGACAACAATGATCACATTGTTACAACTGTTCCTGACTTCCACTTGTGTGGGTTTCTTTTTTTTTTCAAACTTCAATATTTGTTTTCTGAGGGTTTTGTGTTTCTTGTCTTTCAGTTCCTGTCAAAGGAAGAGAAATAAAATTGAAAAAGAAACAAAAACAAAAAATAAATAGAGCAGAAATGCAGATATCCAAGGCAGGCCTGGACGACGTTGATTGAATTTCATGTCCACACAAAACTGAAAGGATTACATTGCAAGCATCCAGCCTTTTTCCATTTATATGTACAAAAACAATTTTCTTTTGGGAATCCTACTGCCTGGCGCCAGCTTAACCTCTGTATAATAAACAGTGCTAAATAATTTGGATGTGAAGGAACCTTGGCGAGGATAGCACTAAGAACACTTGAGTATGAGTCTTTACAGGACAAAAAATGTTCTTTAGTGCAAGGACACGTTTAGCTCTGTGCTGGCAGCCACGCTCAGGAAATATGACCTCCCCACCTCCCACTCTCCTCAGCTAGGTCTCAGGCCTGCTGCTGAACCTGCCACCACCGTCAGCTCCATCTTTATTAACATCACCATGGGTGATGATAGGAGACTATTGTGTTTTGCACAAACACACTGCCTTAAAGAAAAAGAAGCAGATGTAATGATATGCTATGTTCTTCATGACACATTGTTCTCAAAATGCCACCTATAGAGAGTAGTTCAGTTTTGCTGGGTTCAGATTCATGATATCAGCTTGATTATTGCCTGATGTGGACAAAGCAGGGCACTTGTTTAGGTTGGGGATGAAAACGAGTGTCGTGTACAGCAGTCAGTATCACAGAAAGACTTGCATCTCGAAAAAATTGTGGAAGACTCAAAACAATTCTGTCACTTCTGTAAAGCTGACTGATGTAAGCACAGAGTGCTCCACCAGCTGTTTAGACTTTTTCCCCTGCTCAGCTTTGCAAAACTGGAAACAAAGCAAAGCAAAAGATGAATAATGTTGCTGGAGTAGCTAGGTGGAACTGTTAAACACAAGACAGCCGGTATCGTAACACTATCTGGTTGCCATTGGCTGTTTACACTCTTTTCCTGAACTTCCATCCAGTGACATCAGGCATCTCATGAAAGATGGCAGCCATGATTGATCAGGGACCAATGTATATCTGTCGTGTGTCTCAGTCATAAAAAGACAAGTTTTTATATGGCAGCCATTGTAGCAGACAATAATATTGTGTAGTCTGAGCACAGCTTTATGATTTAAATGTCAGCCTTTAAATCAGCACTGTGATTTTTATTATTATTTCCTGCTAAGGCTCCAGAATACTGGTTTGGCGTTAGGGAGCAGGGCAGCCTTGGATGGAGCAAAAATCCTTGCTTGAATTATTACTGCAGTCCACCTTTGGTAATTGTAATGGTCTGTGTAGACACTAACAAATATTATTTGGACACTTACCGTCATCAGATGAAAAAAACAACAACTTCTGTGTTATTTTGAATTTGGAAAAAAGACCATGATGGCATCATTATATTTGCTTTTAAAATACAGGTGTAGGGAAGGGGAAAGGGAGTCTATAACCATGTAGAAAAGAATTACACAAGATATTATGTGTGTTATAAACATGATTTGAATCATTTAAAAACATCAAAGCTATTGTCAATACTTTTAGGTACAACTTGTTAGTAATGGGTTGGACCTTTTAAAGCCTTCAGTACTGCCTTAATTCTTTTTAGTGTAGAGTCTACAAGCTGCTGGGGACATTTTGGTCCATATTGACATGAAAATTTGTTGATTGAACATCCATGGTGCGAATCTCCTGATCCACTAAACCCCAAGGTTGCTCTATTGGAATGAGCTCTGGTGACTGTGGAGGCCATTTAGGTACAGTGACCTCATTGTCATGTTCAAGAAACCAAGAAATGATGTGAGTGTTCACAAAGGTATGGACATGGTTAGCAGCAATAATCAGGAAGTCTGTGATGTTTAGATGACGTTCAGCAGAAATCAATACTCATCAGACCAGGCAATGTTTTTTCAATCTTCTTTTGTCAAATTTTGGTCAGCCTGTGTGGCATCCAATCTACTAAAAGGTTCAATGTGTTGTGTGTTCAGAGATGTTCTTCTCCATACTTTTGGTGTAACAAGTCATTATTTGAGTTACTGTTCCCTTCCCATCATTTCGAAGCAGGTTGGGCATTCGCCTTTAACCTCTAATTTTACAAGGCATTTTCTCCCAGAGAACTGCAGCTCATTGGATACGTTCTCTTTTTCTCACCATTCTCTGCAAACCCCAGAGATTGTGTTGGCTATGTGGGAAAATCCCAGTAGATCTGAAATACTCTGCAGCCTGTCTGGCACCAACAATCATGCCACATTCACATAACCTTTCTTCCCCATTCTGATGCTTGGATTGAACTTAAACAGGTCAACTTTACTATATCTACACGTTTAAATCAACAGCAACAGATTCTGAAATGCCCAGGGCAGTGCCCCAGGTCAGCAGTCCACACTGCCCACAGTGTCATTACTTTGAGTTTTTTGCTAGAGTATCTGATTAATGTCAATTTTATAATAACTCTTGTCCAGTAATAATTAACAAAAAAGAGTCAAGCTTTCACAACTAGTGATTTGCTATTGTGGCTGCTAACATAAAAGGCGCTGGATACGCCCACTTTTTTTGGATGGTCTTAAAATAAGTAAAGACCAGAAATCTAATTTCTATTTTCACTGCTCAGCTCCTCTGATGCTGATCTGAATTAGGCGGGAACTGTGTGATACAGCTGTTATTCTTTGGTAGCAAAAGCTGACTAAGCTAAGACTGCAGGCACTGTCTTGGCACTAGTTAGCCCCTTAATGTGAAAACACCACCACATGTCACCACCTTGAAGAAAAGTCACTGTGGCTCTGTTATTGTTGCTTGAGGCGCTGGATACGCTTGGGCGTATCCAGCATACTTGAATGTAAAATGAAGAATGGATTTGCAGCGACCAAAGCACACTTAAACACCTTGGTAACCATCTCAGCAGGCAGCTCTGTTGGACGTGGCTTAAGAGTGAGCAATAGATTAAATGGATGTGAATATAAATACATTCTTCATCCACTGATGTTCACTGAGACAAGGTGCTGCAGGAGCATCTCTCAAGGGTTGAGTAGAAACATGTAAGACTGCGGTAGGTAAAGCCCTAATTTAACTTTGCTGCTAATAACATTACTGTCGGGGTGATCAAAAATTGGTGAATTAACAAAAGACCTGTTTGATGAGAAAAAAAAATCTGCAGTTAAGATTGACTTAATTGCTGTTATATGAGCTTTCACCACATCCCACTATCTTCCTCAGTGGATTGCATTTGCTTACATGACACAGGGACATTTTAGGTTATATGAAGTCTGTCAGCGAATAAATTACTTTTATTGTCCAGTTTGACTGAATGGAACATTTACTTTCTTACATAAACCTCTGTCCGGTAATATCTACTGTTATGACCCCCAGATAAAGGCTACTCATTAGTAGCTCTAAACACCACTAAACTCTTAGTCAGAACCCTACAAGACACCACTATAGCTCAATACTCTCAAGGCTGGTCTTAACACACACTGACCAAGGAGCTCTTCCCCAGCTTTTATACTGTCAGGTGGCTGATTCTCAGGAAAACTGGATGGCAGCTGATTTCAAGAAACAGGCAGGACACACTCACACAACATGGGCCTGCTAGGGACGTCACCACATATGTGAAAATGGCATTAATTCAGGTCTGAGTCTCACAGGGGACCTGTCAGTGACCCTCTGATAACCACATGTTGTGAAAAAAAAAAAAGTGTGTCTGCGACTGGTTGGTAAGTGATTGCTTGAGGCTGCTGGCTTTACAATTGTTGCGGTTGCCTGTAGTTTGCGTGGAAGATGCTAACTTCTCCGGAAACACTTTTCATTTATTCTTGAAGGTGTAGTGAAACTTGGAAAAATGCAAACCCGAAACAGAGGCCATTTCAATTCAAAGTAAAAGATGAGTATTTGCAGACAAGTCAGCATTTTCCATGCAAACTACAAATGACAACAGCAACCTGTTAGTGACTGCCAGCAGCCTCTAGCAAATCCTCGCCAACTGATCATGGAGTACACACTTTTCCCTAGTGACTGGTGATTACCAGGGGCATCACCGACTCGTTTCTAGACCTGAGTTAATAGAACAATTGAACAATCAATTTCATAGCAACTCTCATCAACCATTTGCAACTGGTTGGAGAATACAAATTTTCCTCATGACTGGTAGTTATGAGATGGTTACAGGTCTCTGGGCCTGTGTGACTGATCCTTTATAGAGCCAGTGGATGACTGAGAGTTTGACTGGAAAATGCCCAAATCAAAACTTTTGGTTTGTGTTTATAAATGGCCTGGTCAGGACACGAGGGTTTATGTTGTTAATTGTCATTTATGTCTTGAATAAAATGCACATTAATGCATTTTTTTCCCTTTTTGTGCTCACAGGCCACATAAAATGTTACCAGAGGCCGCCATCTGGTTTGCAATGAACACTTTCAGAACCTTGTTCCACATCTGTCACATTTTAATTTTGTAGCAGTAATTTTTTGTATATGTGCAGTCTGTATTTGGTTTCGCAAATCTGTTTTTTTTCCCCCTGTATTGAGTGTGTTTCTAATACTTTTAGAGAAAGTTCCCTCTTGTGACCAGGAGAGACAGAGTGCTCTGGAAGAGGCTCTGCAGAATCCTCGTGAGGCTATTTTCATCCCCGACTGTGGGCCTGGAGGCCTTTACAAGGCCGTCCAGTGCCACCAGTCCACAGGCTACTGTTGGTGTGTTCTGGTGGACACGGGACGCCCCATTCCTGGAACCTCTACCAGGTAATATTATCAGAAAAATCATGTGAAGAAACAATATCATTTATTAACCCGGCACTGTAGCAATCAGAATTATTGTCTGAAAGGCAATAAAAATGCCCAACAGATTTGTTTTCCCAAGTGGATCATTAAGGCTGATTAGATAGATTTTAATTATTTGATATATATGTCTGTCTGCCATTGTATGAATAACTGACATGCTAATAACAGGACTACTGAAATGTGTCAAAAACAATAATCTGTCTAATTTCCATTCCTAAAAAGCACATAGTGGTTCCAAAATTTGAGGCAATCAACCCCCCAAAATAATTCACTTGAATCAACAAAGGAAAAGCTCAAGAATAACACCTTTTTGCTGTAAGCTGTAAGTCAGACTAAAGTGGTGGACGCACTGACAGACTGGTCAGTTATATTATCCAAAAGTTTCAGATCCAAGCTCTCTTGCCAGTTCACTTGCCAAAGCAATTAGTTCCAAGATGATGTGAATTTCGGTTAGCTAGCTATAAACACTCTGTTTCTGGAATGACTTTGTTTTTAGTGCAGTTGCTACTGTTTACATTGCTTTGAGGAAAGCACAGTATTTTTTTTTGCACACGAGCTTCATCTCTGAATTAAAAACACGTAAAAAAAAAAAAGATTGTTCACCGCTCATGTTTTGTTTCTGCAAAATGTTTTTGTGATTTGTAATCAGAAGATGAATATTACAACTTCAAACAAGTGGCGAGACAAAGAAAAAGAGTGGACTATAAGCATGCACTGGTGAAGAAATGAACTGATTTTGTTCCTGAAGGGGAATCATCATTCTCTCGCTACAAGAGGCTTTATGCTTTACAAGATGAAGTAAAGACATTTTTCAAATCTGAAGATATAGTTCTTTTGTTTGAATGCACAATAGCGCAAGTTTGGTTTCAAATCAATAAGATACCAGAAGGCTTATTTATTTGTTTTTTGACAGCCTAGGATAAATCACTTGCACAACAGGAAACTTTAGACAGAGCAAATTCTGATCTGCATTTCAGAGCTTTTTTTAATGAAAACCCTGAGGTGATTATTCCTTCACATAAAAATATACTTGGACTAGAACTCATGTCATACATCCCAGTTTCTCTTCTCCAAACAGCAACGTGCAGAGTCATCCATCAGATAACCCCATCTTGGATCAGAGGCTGTGCAGACTGTGTAAAAAAAATATAGAGTTGATAACTTGCTTTTGCTTTAAAAAAAAAGAAAAAAGACAAATCAAACACATATGCTCAATTTTCCATCGTATCCATGAACCGCTGATATAATAGCCTGGAGAAAACGAGTCATGCCACGCGTAATGCTGAACAGTTTGTTATGGCTTTGAAAAAAAAAAAAGCTCGGTGCACTTCAAATCCAATTTATTTATCAAGCTATAAAGAAAGGTTAATCACGGTCAACTGAGATGAAGGGAGAGGGCATACAGATCAAAGACAAACAGCAAGAGGTTTCAGTTTTAAGAAGTCAGAATTTGAATCATTTGTCACAAATACATGTTGCAAATGAGATCATGGAAGACTAATTGGATTGTGGTGTTTTTTTTGTTTTTGTTTTGTTTTGTTTGGTTCGGTTTTAGTTTCAGGTCATGATT
>VVHJ01023236.1:1558-14421 GCA_015107715.1 Tylochromis polylepis
CAAATCTTATGTCCTTTTTGAAAGGGCTTGCATTTTCATTTGGCTTCTGGGAGTCTGTGCCTTGAGACATGCTACTCTACTTTAGCGCCTAAGAGTTAGGCGTTCATGCATGGACCTTATTTAATTTACTGATTAAATATGCTTAGTCGGCATACCTGTTTTAATAGTCCATATGAACCACAGCTGTGTGAATGAGTAGACCTGTCTGACAGTAACATTAACTTCACTTGCATGTGATGAGCTTTCTGTTCATTCACAATTGAGAAGTGTTTTATTTGCAATTCATCACAATTCAATTTACATATAGAGTTGTGGTTAAAAGTTCATATACACTCATCATGAGCATTAATGTCATGGTGATTTTGTACACACAGCTTTTCAGCTGCCCTCTCCAGCTTGTGCACAAACAGCACAGCTCTCTCCTCCAGGCCCCGCCAGCTACTGAAATAGGGAAGGCATAGTAGATGTGATGGATGACAGCCAGCCTCTTATGGCACTGCCCCCTAAAGTTGGAAGTACTCGCATAATCCCAAAAACTTGATTCTGTTCATCTGGTCGTAGCATTGTTAGTGGGAGAAATGTTTCGTCAGTCATCGAAGTGACTTCTTCAGTCTCAGCTGACTGCAGGTTTCCCCAACCTTATAAACAGTACGTTTGCACAATGACTAAAACTAGCACCACTGTTGTGGGTGGTTTTAAAATCCATGTAGATACTAAAAATGACAGGCTCAGCATTTAATCTATTATTAAACTCAATTGGCTTCTCTTAAAATGTAAAAGAACCCACCCATCACTTTAATCACACTCTAGATCAGGGGTGGGCAATTTTTCTTTTTTCCCCAAAGGGGCCATATGAGAAACCGAAGCTATGTTAGAGGGCCAAACCAATAAAAACCTGAGCTTAACTATGTTTAATATTAATTTTCTCCAACTGTAAAGAGCAGTAAATTATTTCATTTTGATTATGCTACTCGTAATCAAAAGATCAAAGATACTGTATTACAATAAAGATAAAATTGTGGAGTAAGTCAAATACAAGTCATAAACAGGAAAACAATAATTACATCAGTATTTAACACATGGCTAAAAAAATACTGAATTGTTGTTTTGCAAATGTAAGCATTTAATTAACTCCATAGAAAAGGCAATAAATGCTTTAGATGTCTTTCAGTTCACTTTTCTCATTCAGTAAGAAAACTACAGCCTGTTTTGGGCTTCAACAAGTGCACTGATTTATCTGGACATGGCGCTGCAGAGTCTGCCTAGCACTCTTTAATAAACTCTCCATCAGAAAACAGTTTACTGGCTCTTAAGATTTTGTGGGATATGAGATAATTTACCTTGTCACCTGCATCCCTGGATGTGTGTAGTTTTATAAAAAATCATTGTTGGTTTTGCAGTTCAGCTAGCAAAGCATCAGACTCCCGCAATTCATCAGACAAGTTCTTGTATTTTTCTGCATGTTTGGTCACACAGTGATTTAAACTGTAGTCCTTGAATACAACGATCTGTGCACCGCAAACTAAGCTCACAGCTTTTTCTTTGATTTCTGTAAATAAATAATTTTACAATCCATGCCTTGTTAGAAATACGGCATTCAGTATTCAATCGCTCTCTTTTTAGTCTTTTTGTCCAATTGATCTTTTTTAGTTAACTTCATTAATTACTTTCTCCAAACTTTTTTTTTTCCCCATTCGAACAAGACTGCTCAAAGTAGACCTATCATTATATAATGCTTCAATCTTAAGTTTGATCAACTTATCTCTATTAATGGGCTACATACGACAGGCCTTCAAGCTTGCAGTAATTAAACCACTACATCACTTGACCCATCTGTCTTAGCTAATTATAGGCAAATCTGCAACTTTCATTTTTTTTTTCTCAAAAAATCTTGAAAGGGTAGTTGTAAAACAGCTTACTGATTATCTGCAGAGGAATGGTTTAGAACTCATCTCTGCTTGTCCTCCTAATTCTCAGTCGGGCATTCGATACTGTTGATTATAATATCTTACTACAGCGATTAGACATTCTGTAGGTATTAAAGGTACTGCGCTGCAGTGGTTTGAATCATATCTAGATATGATATAGATATAGATTTCAATTTGTTCACATAAATGAGGAGTCCTCTTCACACACAAAAGCTAATTTTGGAGTTCCACAGGCTTCTGTGCTAGGTCCTATTCTGTTTACATTATAGTAGCTTTTCTTAGATGGTATCATTAAAACACACTGCATACATTTTTACTGCTATTCACATGATGCCCAACTTTATCTATCCAATTGGTCTCAGCATAGAACCCTCTGGAACTCCATAACTCCAGATATAGAATATAAATCTATATTACTGTTGTTCAGGTGGTCTGGACTCCAGTTTGGTTGCTGCTACACTTGTGAAACTGGCCAAAGAGGAGAAGCTGCCATATCCCATCCAGACATTTTCAATCGGTTCAGATGACAGTCCAGACATCCTAGCTGCTCGCAAGGTTTGTCCCTCACTTATAAAACATGTTGATTCTGGATATCCAAGGAATTTTTTTTTTTCCTGCAGCTTATAACATTGGTATGTGTGACCGATTCCTTAAAAGGTCTTGGTGTGTTTTTAATCATCAATTGGTGTTTTGTCAGGTGGCCGCTCATATTGGTAGTGAACACCATGAGGTAACGTTCACTGTAGAAGAAGGTATCGAAGTTGTGAAGGAAGTAGTCTTCCACCTGGAGAGCTATGACATCACCACAATACGTGCCTCTGTGGGTGAGTGGAACACAAAACACTTTATATACAGTTCTGTGAAAAAGTATTTGTCCCTTCTTGATTTTAGTTTTTGTATATTGTCACAGTTAAATGTTTTACATCGTCAAACACATTTTAATATTGTTTTTTAGTTATTTTTTTCACTTATAAGGGAAAAAGTTATACAAATCTACTGGGCCTTATATCAGGGGTGCCACCAAATGAGGGCCAGAGGGGGAACTGGCCAACCCCAAAATTTGCTGGGCCCCCCTGGCAAGACTGTCCTATGTTGGCAATAATGTTGCAGAAAAGCTAATGCCAATCCCCGGAGAGATCACTGGTGCATCTCAGGGCCAAAATATAGACAGACAACAGTTCACGCTCTTACATGATCTAATACTTTATTTGTCTGTCCCGAACAGGTTTGCTCTTAACGTCAACTCCATTCTGGGAAAGTGAACTGAACTCAACTGATTTCAGTTGTCAGAGAAGGAAAATAATAGGGCACTTTAGAGTGTGGATATGGACATTAATTTTTATTGCACAAAAGGACGAGAGCGCAATGGTAAAGTGCAAAGACAGAAACGGCTGCATTATGCGGCTAAGAGAACTTCATCTCTTTACAAGCACCTGGACAGACAGCATACTAATGCTAAGCTAAAAAAAAATTACAGTAGGTGAAAGTTTGGCTTCCCTTATGCAAAATATAGAGAAATAACACGGGTCTGCAAAAAAAAAAAAAATTTCAGCTGCATGGGATATTTTTGGTAAATCTTATGTTTTTTAGGGTGCTGAATCCAAAAATGATCTCCATTTCCCTCCATCGCCTACAGTTTTTTGCAAAACATGAGGAGTTTACATTTTTAAAAAAAGCACAACAGCGATGCCAAAAATCAATATTTTATTGCAATTAACTATGCATAATTTTTCTGAGATACCTTACTTTTCACTGTGAACAAAATAAACCTGTTGGGACATGATCATCTGAGCTCCTCACACTGCCAAACCCACCGTACCCCCTCCTCCTCAATTCCTCGCATTTTCTATTTGTATTTTTCTTGAGTGTCGCTCTTAGAAATGTTAAATTAATGTAAGAAATCATTATTGGATATGTTTTTTGAATCAAGTATAGGATACCAGATTTCAGTTTACAAAGGGAAATTGTACGCTGAATTAAACTAAAAACATGAGTTTTGCAAGAAAACCTGACACGATGGAATCTTTAAAATATTTTTCCCGGTTTCAATGAGTAAAAATCTATAAGAAACAGTCAAAAAAATCCTATGCAGTTTTTTTTTTTTTGGTTGCAGACCTGTGTAATCGGTGGCTCAAGGCTATTGCACAGCACCAAAATCAAAAACATTTAAAAAATAAATGGTAAATGGACTGGTTCTTATATAGCGCTTTTCTACTCTGAGCACTCAAAGCGGTTTACACAACTTGTCCCCTTCACCCATTCGCACAAGCACTTTTTTTTCTATGCTATTTCTAAGTATGTTCTTTCTATCCAACATTCACACACATTCTTACTCTGATGGATGCATCGGAGAGCAACTTGGGGTTAGTATCTTGCCCAAGGATATTTGGCATGCAGATGGAGGTCGAACCACCAACCTTCCTATTAGTAAGTGACCTGCTCTGCCTCCTGAGCTACAGCCATCAAAATATTAAGTTATTAATTAACAGAAAAAGTGTAGGTCATGCTCATAATGCAAACAGAAGTCTGAACAAGTAACAACCTAGCAAACAACACATGAAAAATTAGGTTCTACCAGTCTCAGAAATAACCTCCACGTCTGGTTTTGGATGTGTGAGGAAGTTTGTGTGCACAATATTTTTCTGCATTTAATCTTTGCGTTGTATATATTTACTGGTTTAGATTGGAATGAATGAATGAACGAAGAACTGTTTATTTTAAATGGTTTTGGTGATTTGCAGTGCAAAAACGTTTTATCCATCTATTTAGAGTTTTAAGTTGAAAACCAGCAACATGTGAAATAAGTTGCATTTTATTTGTATAGTGCCAAATTAGAACAAGTTGCCTGGTACTGATTAATTTCAACAGCATTTAAGTGAATGAGTTTGTTAAATGGTCAAAGAAGTGGGTGAAGGAAACTGTATGACATTAACTGTACTGTAATCAAACATAACAGCATTCTAGTTATATATTATACATTCAGTACAGTGGGTTGTGACTTGTTTTTATAAGGGTACATGAACAGGAATGCATTTTACTCTACACGCTTTCACTATTAACTATACAGGCATGTACTTGGTTTCAAAGTACATCAGAGAGAAAACTGACAGTGTGGTGATCTTCTCTGGAGAGGGTTCTGATGAGCTGACTCAGGGATACATTTACTTCCACAAGGTGAGTTAGGTGGTTTTCCTTTGTTTTTCAGGCTGATTTATCTTAAATATAATAGAATTGTGACAACACATAAACTTAGTACAAAAAGTAATGAAATTTGTGTTTGGTTGTTGTGATAATGCTTCATGGCCATAAATCTTATACTATTGGAAACCCTGTTCATTTTTTTCCAAATGGTGACATATTTGTAAGAAAAATACATTTGTGGGTTATGCAGCAGAGTTGAGTGTGGGGTGGGCCCATTAAAAACTTGCCAGATCTTCTCTGCCAATGCCAAACTGCTTATTGGGCTATTGATAATTGAAGTCCGAAGAAACAAGACATATTGGCAGTTTAAAAATGTATTATTTTAATAGACAGGGGCTTTAGCAGAATGTAGAAGAGACATACACAGCCACAACAGCCTGGCGCCACCTCCTCATGCTGGTCACCAGCTTGGTCATACACTTCTGTGGGATGGCATCCCATTCTTTGTCACAAGTAAGCCAATCTGGTTATGTTTGTCACTGACATGAGCAGCAAACCTAAGCACACCCACAAGTGTTCAATGTGGTTGAGGTCAGAACTGCAGGCAGGCCATTCCATAAACCCTACTCTGTGGGGGCACATGTTGTCACTGGTTGTAGAATCTAATCTTGATAACTCAACACAATGATATGGCCTCCACTGGTGAAAAGCATTGTTTTTCCTTTGAGGGACATGCCACCCCATACATACCCATACACTGCCTCCACCAAAGCTGTTACCCTGTTGTTGCAGCAATCAGCATAGAGTTCTCCACATCCTCCACACTTGGACTTGATTGGCAGAATCTAGACTCATCATTAAGTGTGCCTATGCAATAGCACACTTACTACTATTTGTCAGATTGCTTCTGCCTAAGATTTTGGACCGAAGCTTGCCCCGCAGCTTTGAGACAAACCCCACATATGTTATATTGTTTCGTGCGGCTCAATCGGGAATGGTGTGCTATGACTTTTGGTAGGGATTCATTGCACAGTTTTCCGAAAATTCCCCAAAACTTCAAATTTTTCCCCGTTCATTTGAATAGGAAAGGGCCCCAAAAAAGGCACCAACCCAGGCCACTTTGAAGGGCTACCGCTAGGCCATACTTTGTTGCAGAAACGTCATTTAAACTTTATACGGGTCACAAGACTTTGGACTTTTATTGACCAAATCAGTGTTTTGATATCTTTTGTTTTTTCACAAGAGCAGTTTACGTTTTATGAAAATTTAGATTTTTTCATGGAATTTTCCCACCACGGAATGGTCATGTGACCTGCTCTAAAAACAGAGTGTGGAGAATAATTTGAAAAAAAATGTCTTTCTCTTTCTTTCCCGCCCCAACCTTTTGCCCTACATTTATAATATATATATATCAAAACATAGCTATCGTTGCCCTCTTTCATCCAGTCTCATCCTCTTTGAGATGAGATTTACGGTTTTCTCACAAATGCCATCAAAGCACAGCCTCCTCCCTGCCTGTCCCCCATAGACTACCATTTTAAAATAGCTCCCAAATTTCGGCTCAAATTTAAATTTGGAGGGTGTCTTTACACTGTCACCATGTCAATATAATAAACTCTACCGGTATGAAAATGTAATATGTTGTAGTCTGGAAGTTCCTGCCACTCACGGTAAAAGAATTTTTGTGATACGACTTACAGATTTTTCTTGAGAAGCATTTGTTTAAGAGCTAAAATCCTGTTTGCCACTCTCTCTGTGTCTGACCCAAAGTGCAGATGAGTGTATGTTCTTCCCCCCACCCCCTCCTGCCAATCTCAGGAGTTACTATAGTAACCGGCCTTCACAGCTGTGTATTGATGACTCTCTGTTTAAAACTTAGCAGTTCTTTGCTCCAACCATATAGATCCTCATGGCTTCTGAAAACTGACCCAGCAGTAGCATAGGCACACTTAAAATTTCTTCAGAAATTTTTGCTATCTAGTTTAACATAACACTCTTTGTGTTATGCCCCAGGGGAAACCAAAGCAACACAAACATGACTCCCATGGTCCCTGCTCCCAAGGAATGACTCCCGCTGCCTCAAAGTTTGCATTCCCAAGCAGAATAGTTAATTTATCTTTAGAGATAGAAAACATCAGGTGAGCACAGCCAAAACAACAAACGCAACAATGATGCACTGGTTGTGATAATATCTCCCCCTCTTAAAAATAAACTGTCCTAACAGCAGCTATCACAACCATAAAAGGCATAAGACAGGATTTTTTTTTTTTTCTTTTCAGTGTTACATTTCTTGCAATTTGCAGCAGATTATGTGCCACAGACTTTGTAATTCACATTTGGACTATTTAAATATTCATCTCCTGAAAGTGAAACCCTTACCAATTCATGCATCATAAGACCAGCCACAAAAATACTTTCAGTCACAAAACTGACACTGAGCCTCTTTAGTAAATCTAGTAGATTTTTTTTTTTTTTTTTTTAATGTCAAAGAAGGCTTTGTGCTGCTGCAGACATTAGTAAATTTGGGCCTAAATGTTCCTCCTCATTTGATTAGAACACATTGTGGCGAAGTAAGAAGCATGTTTTGTAGTCCATTATCTGCATATTGTAGTTTCAATACAGCAGACATCCGGCGTCACGTTGTTAAGCAGAGTTTTGGTAGGCTGTTCCAATTCTCTGCACATGGCTCTTCTATTTTCCTAATTCCTTATTAATTCTTCTACCCTTACTAATAGGAGATGGGGAGTACTTTTAGAACGCACCCATAGTCAGCACCATTCAGGCTCAGAAAGCTCTTAAATTACTCCCCCATTCATGTGTATTACAGAGCTAGAGTAAATCCCAAGTAGGTCAGAGTGAAAGGAAGACACAAAAGCTTGACTGGACTTTTTTTCTTTAACCTGCTGCTGTGACCATGATTTTCATCCTACAGCCACCATTTTACCCTCAAAATGTAGCTACACTTGTCTTTTTTTCAACAAGCCCTTCCTCAAAGCCCAGACACACATACCTTTTTGAACTGAATCAGTTTGTTTCAGAGGAATGCCATTCTGAACTCTTGTTCACTGCCTGTTTAATTTCTCCATCCAGTTTTGGAGAGAAGGAAGAAACGTCACACACATTTCTTTTTTCTTTTTTTTTTTTCACCATGACATTTTTTTGTTTCTCATTATGAACTTACTGTATGGGTAACATAAACACATTAATTTTAAATGTCTGCCACTTTATGAGGGACACTTGTTTTTACTCTACAGCAACAAGCTATTTACCTACAACTTTTTACTGCCACTGACAGCAAGCTACAGCCTGAGTCTGCCAGTAGCAACAATCCCACTGCAATTTCTCTAGGAATTGTAGAGTCTAGTTACAGAATCACATGGTCTGGTCAGCCTTTGACACCAAAAGTGAAGGTGAGCTCCATGGGCTGAAAGTAGGAATGGCAAAACATTTTCCAAGAGGCTTACACTGCAGTAGCAAAGCCCAAATATTCTTGGACCAGTTCAAAGCTTTTGTAATACATTCAAATGCAGCAAAGTACAAATCCATGTCAGACTCCCAAAATGGTGGTACCAATTTAATGTGTTTGTCCACATCGAAGTTGTCACAGCAAGACTGCTGGCTTGCCGTGTGATAGGTGATAGGTAAAACCAGCTGATAGAGCTGGACCGCCAGCCTAAAGCTTTCACTCTGAGAAGCTTAGGCTGCATCTCCAACTCACTATTTTTCAATTTCAGTTACTTAATGAGGAGCATCAGCTAGAGCTCGTCAGCTGATGTACCCATTGTAGGACTGGGGGGACCTGTGGGAGGAGTGGTTACAGGAGGAACATTGGGAGCAGCCTGTACAGGACTTAGGATCAACCTTTTCATGTGAACGTGGAGGGGAAACCCTGGGTTAACTTAGTGAGTTGATAACCAGATTGTGTAACCACTTACCCTAACATTGTGGATCAGAATAAGTGAATCCAGATTTGCAGTTCCAAACAAAATAGTCACTGGGGGGGAGGGACAGCCAAAATGAAACAAAAGAAATTATTCTAGAAAGGAAACACAACTTACCTGCCACCATGAAAATCTGAAAGAAAATACAGGCCCTTTACATGCCTCCCTAGCCTTAACAGGAGAAAAGGTATTCAAAGAAAAAGGGTTCCCACCCATACAGCTACCAGATCTATTGTTTTAAAGAAGGATATTTACAATATGACAAAAATAACTAACCTAGCTTTTATAGATACAGAACATTTGGTCACACAACAATATGAACTTATGCCATGTTTCAGATGCCTCAGAACTCAAGATTGGCGTCACTCTCAAGTTCCGACATCCTAGTTCCAAAAAAACTGAGGAAAAACAGGATTTGTTTTGGTTCTTGCAAAATCGGTAGCAAAACCTCACAATTCTTTTGTTCTTTTTTTGTGCTTAAAACACCACTGTAGCACATTCATGGACAGAGCCTGGTCAGTGCTAGTGTGTGGCTTATTTAACAAGTCCCAAATATACAAGAGTGGCAGTATAGATTAAAAGTCTATTGTTGTACTGCTGTTTACATTTAGTGCTGCCATCTTGGATTGTTAACTTGGTATAATGTGCTGCTCTGACTTTCCGAGTGGGAAATTCGAGGTTGAGCTGACATTCCACAACAGATTTCCAACTGGGAACTCTGAATTCTGACTTATTCAGGAACACACCCTTATACACACGACACAGTCAGGTCCCAAATGCGCCTGACGGTGAGACTGGAAATTGGCTTTGTAGTCTGTTCCGGATTGTCTAGGTGGAGAGCCATTGGCTGTATTGTCATGTGAACTTTGACTGCAAATCTGTAGAAGACCGCCTACAGTTCCTACATGGCAACAGGGTGAGTAAACCATCTGCTTGTGGTACTGTCTTCTTGACCAAGTTCCCTTTATATGGAACATCGTTTTCAATTGGAGATGGTACTAGGGCTCACTTCAAATAATGCTGCATCTTCAAGTTATCTTGATAGGGCCCATACCATAGGGTAAGTCAAATGTGGCGTGCTTGGAGCATGAGGATCCATGCTCACAGGTGCTGCTAATCAGGAGCCAATCAGGCCCCTGATTGTCAGCATTTGGAGTATTAGAAGCTCAAAACAGTAGTCAGTATACTGGAATGAGCTGTTTGACATTGGTAGAGAAGATTTGGCAGGTTTTTTATGAGTTCAACCCATATACTCGGTTCTTCAACCCGGAAATGCATTTCTGTAAAAATGTGGCACCATTTAAGAGGAAGTAAACAGACTTTCCAACAGTATGAGATTTATCACCAAGAAGCATTGTTATAAAAAGAAAAATACACTTTCTTACTTTTTGTGCAAAGTTTGTTTGTATTTTCAATTTTTCAAATCTTAAAGTTTCAAATAATTTATGCAAATCAAAAGAATAAATGAGGAAAACATAGGATTGTTGATTCAGTTTAGTTCGATTTTTATACATGTAGGATTATACAATGCTAAATCACAACAAAAGTTATCTCAAGGTGCTTTATATTGTAAAGACCCTACAAAAACCCCAACTATCAGATGACCCATATGAGAAAGCATTTGGCAACAGTAGGAATGGATAAACAGGCCAGAGGCTTAACAGGAAGAAACCGTCAGACAGATCAGACACTGATGTTGGATGAGCAGACCTGGCTCACAGTCTCTGCTCCAATTCATCCCAAAGGTATGCTGTTGGGTTGAGGTCAGGACTCTGTAGGCCAGTCAAGTTCTTTCACACCAAACTCGCTCATCCATGTCTTTATGGACCTTGCTTTGTGCACTGGTGCGCAGTCATGTTGGAACAGGAGGAAGGCATCCCAAAACTCCCACAAAGTTGGGAGCATGAAATTGTCCAAAATGTGTTTTTATGCTGAAGCCTTTAGAGTTCCTTTCACTGGAATAAAGGTGCTGAGCCCAACTGCTGAAAAACAACCCCACACCATAATGGTCCTTTCACCAAACACTTGCCAGGAGAACGATACTTGTCTGACTGCATTGTGGCAACTGCCAAACCCAGATTCATCCATCGGGTTACCAGAAGAAGAAATGTGATTTGTGTCTCCAAAGAACACATGCCCACTCCTCTAGAGTCCTTTTGCAGCGTGCTTTACAGCACTGGATATGATGCTTTGCACTGTGTTTGGTAATGTAAGGCTTGGATGCAGCTCGATAATGAAACCCATTCCATTCTACGTCCTGCTTTTGAGCTAATCTGAAGGCCACATGAAGTTTGGATGTCTGTAGCGATTGACTCTGCGGAAAATTGGCAACCTCTGCCCACTATGTGCCTCAGCATCTGCTGACTCCACTCTGTGATTTTAAACAACCTACCACTTTGTGGGTGAGTTGCTATCATTCATAATCGCTTCCACTTTTTTTTTTTTTAATAATACCACTAACAGTTGGCTGTGGAATATTTAGTGTCAAGGAAATTTTGCGACTGGACTTGTTGCACAGGTGGAATCTTATCACGGTACCACAATGGAGCTCCTGAAAGCGACCAGTTCTTTCACAAATATTTGTAGAAGCAGTCTGCCTGACCTGCATGTGCCTATCTGTGATTTAACCACAAACCTCAAACTTGTGCAGAAGACAGACTTCTTTTTCAAATTGATCTGAATACAGAAATCTTTATGCTTTGGGATGATTATACTTCTCAAAAAATCTGGATAACCTTACAAAGTAGAGCAAATCTAAGTTCCATTGCGTTTGTGTTTTTACTTTTGACGTTGCATTGCTTTAAATAAAAACCACTTTAAATGATAATTAGTATGTGTTACTAATAATACAGACAAAATATATAAAACACTTTCATTAACCAGAATTGTCAGACTTGTGATCCAGAAATATTACAACATCTGAAGGAAAACTTCAGACTGAACCCAAAGTTGAAACGCTATTAGATTAATCAAAAGGATTAATTTAAAAATGGCTGTATTTCTCCTTTAGGCTCCAACACCCAAAGCTGCAGCAGAGGACAGCATTCGTCTGATGAAGGAGCTCTACATGTTTGATGTTCTCCGTGCTGATCGGACCACTGCTGCACATGGGTAGCCCTTCTCAGTTACTCACTAGCCCTGCCCAAAGAATTAAGACCGGTAACTGAAAGAATTTAGCAAAAAAAAAAAAAAAATGGGACGTTGCATTTTGCCTGTTGTTGGCGATAATTTTCTGCTGGAAAAAATGTCCTGTAATTACAAATACAGTACTTTGTTTCTTTATATATAGTGAGTTAAGGAATTGGAGAGCTTTGGTAGTAAAATAACTAATGCATTAATTTTAACCATTGCCAAAATGTCAGTGATTAACCAGCAGTGGTCACTGAATAATGCAACTAAGCAATAGGGTGACGCTGATTATTATTCAAATATAGTAATAAAAATTAATGACAGCGTTATGATTAATAGCATAGATCTATTAGTAACCCTATCCTGTACTCACACAATTTGATAGAAATTGATTTTGTAATGGACTATTTCAGTTCAGGCTCATTTGGTGTCGCTCTATGTTGTTCAGCCTGGAGCTGAGAGTGCCTTTCCTGGACCACAGATTCACAGCATACTATCTCTCCTTGCCTGAGGAAATGAGGGTTGCTAAGGTGAGTCTGTAGAATATCGCTGTCCAAACTATCATGCAGCTTTTCTTTGTATAATAGTGTAGTGTGTCCTGTGAAACCAGCATGGAGTGGAGAAGCACCTTCTGAGGGAGTCCTTCAAAGGTCTCGACTTGATACCTGATGAGATTCTGTGGAGGCGCAAAGAAGCCTTTAGTGATGGCATGACATCTGTGAAG
>VVHJ01023238.1:6959-25739 GCA_015107715.1 Tylochromis polylepis
CAGCGCTCTTTGTTTTGTTTTTTTTTTGGGGGGGGGGGGTTCCCTCATTTCCCTCTCCCTTTCTGAACCTACCCATACCTTCACACAAACTGATTTTGGCTGGAAGCAAAGCCATCTTTTCCTTGATTGGTTTCTATTCTTTCGCCTGCAGGAAAAAAAAAATGGAATCCCAGGGGGCTGTAGGTTGGAGGTGGCTGAGTGCTCATAAAAGACTCTTGGCCAGGGCATATGTGAGAAGACTCAAAGATGTGGATGAATGCGTGCAAGACATTTCGATGCATACTCGAGTTAAAGCTCTGAAATAGTGCAGTTGAGCTCTGTCGCGTTGCTCACAGGATGATTTGTTTTCAGAAAAGAGAATTGATGCCAATAATAAAAAGTGTATGACTATCTGTTGAACTGCTGTTCAGTAGATGGTTAAAGTTGGGTTAAATATAGTCACTCTGAAAGCATGTAGTCATTATACAGTTTTTTTTAAATTGGCACAGAAACGGGAACATACAGGAGTATGTGTAGTTAGTAAACCTAGTTCAGTAATTAGGTCCTTATGTCCTCCAGATGTAACCCCATCAGTCAGACAGGTAACCAGCTGCCTGTTGCGGTAGCTTTTTGCCATCAGCTGAAACTTCAGACGCCACTGTCTGTCAAAAGGTGTCTCTGCCAGTGACATGGCCAATCTTTGACATAATGCTCAGTCTGTCTCTCTGCAGTCCCAAGAAGGGGCTGTCATGCTTCAGCAGGCCGGATAATTATTTCCCTCTTATCCCTCCTTGCCAGGGCCAATCCTAGCCTTCAATAGGAGTCAGGGCCTGCACCACTTCCCATCAGTTCTTTCTGTCTCTTTTCTTCTCCATCTCCCTTCTTCCATCTGTTTCACTTCACCTCACTCTCTGACTTTAAGACCTTCTTTTTTCCTCAGTCTGTCTTTATGTCATTCTCTCTTTCCTGTTCTGTATCCTCTCTAAGAATAGATTTGCATGGTAAAATAGATACTCCATTTGACAGAATCAATGGTCATAGTAGCAAATGTTCCATAAAATTGCCGTGTGGGGTGTTTGATTCTGTGAAGTGGTCATTTAATGCAAAGCTTGGAGAAGATTTGGGTTTCCCAAAGATGACAGTATTACATGATGGAACTCCTTGATTTTTTTTCTTTAAATGGTGAATTTAGTTCAGTAGGTGCTGTCAGGAGTTTGTATGCTCATTACTCCTCTTGGCATTGTTCACTGAACCACTCACTGAATGAATGAAACAGTCTGATAGCATCAAGAGGGAAATGCATAGCGGTGTTCATATGTATTGAATGAATTAATTTGTGGTTTTTGGACCTTTTATCAGGGTCTGGGAACCCAGCTGTCAAACCTGGACCTTTCAGATGTTTTTCTTTAAACGTCAAAATAAAGCAAATGAGCCTGCTGCCATTCGTGACATTAGGCTCTAATATAGAATTTACAAGCAATTTACCCATCTCAGTATCTCAAACAAGGATAAAAAAAGAAGGAAAGCATGCTACCAATAAATATGCAGTACTGTGAACAGCCTCAAATCACTCCTCATTTCTTTATATTTTGCATCCAAGTAGCCAGTCTTATTTCCATTTTTAAAGTGCTCCTCTGCAGTAGTGTTCCAGGCTTTTTAAAGTTTTTTGCAACTCAACTTTGCTGATGGCTCAGTCAATGCCAATTGCTAGCATATTTTGGGGACAGCAAAATAATCCAGATGCATAAAGAGATTATGGTCGAAGTGAAGACCTTGGCTTTAGTCAGACATAAAATTTCACCACAGGTGTGAAAACTACAACACCCTGCCGTCAGAGATGAGACTTGTACCATATTCAGATGAAATAAAGCCCCCATTTTTTACTCATTTAGCTGATGAGAAGCAGAGTCTGATGATGTTTTGTCTGCAGATGCGTAACATTTTAGTGATGTGGAGTTCTGCTCATCTGTCCCTCAGTTATACACGTGGCCAGAGTTAAATTACTTTGGCAGATCCAAATCTTTTACAAAGAAGTTGCTTGGGTTTACGGTCAGTGAGGAAAACCTCCTGGCTCCAGGAACCAAGTTCTCTTTTTTATAGGCATGCTGAAAAGCATCTTATTCTTTGAAATGGATGATGACTTTGTTGATTGTGCTGATGTTGAAGGTCTTTTGGGTGCAGTGGTTGTGAGTAGAATGCAGACAAGTAAAGACTTTCCATTAACAGCTCAAATGTCAACGTGAAATGTGTCTTGCTGCATAATGGCAAGTACTTTGCATCCATGCCAATTGGTCATTCTGTTCAAATAGACAAGCAAAAGAAAATGTGCAGATCATGTTGGAGAAGCTGAAATCCAGTGAGCACAAATGGACTGTATGTGAAAAAATGAATTCACATTTTTTTGACAAAATTAGATGCAATTGAATATTTTCTTTTCTTTTTTTTTCTTTTTTTTAACTCGGCGTCACTGAATTAGGTCATATTTTTTGATGCAGTGTGGTGAAACCACAATTATTGCTCTGTGTGGGGGGGTGATTTTTTTTTTTAATTCAATAATTCTATCAAATTTGTCATGGATCTAGTTTTCAGCTCCCTTTGAGTTGTTCTGTCACAAAGTTTAACCTATTTGAGAGTGTTTGTAAACTAAAGATATACCAAGATATCCAAAACGACTCAATGCCCATCTAAGACAATTTACTGCTTTCCATTTCAAACACGGGCAGAAACAGAATCTCGCCAACTGCTCTTCCTTTCAGTCCAAGATGTTTTACTAGAGCCGGGAGCCCTGCCATGATTTGGAAGCCGTACATATTAACCTGTGGCCCCAGGACCAAGAACTGGGCCCCCAGTGGATCGAAAACAAATAAACAAGACCTGCCAGAGCAGGCGGTGACAGTACAGGCTGTCTTCAGTAGATAAGACAGAACAATAGCCCTTAATAGGCCACAGAGAGACACACACCCATCTCCATCCCTGCCTTTTTTTTTATACTCCTATCTTGCTTGCTGGTAACAAAGGGAACAAGATTTTTTCCCTCTTCTATCCTGCTGAGAGATTAGCGGTGCTTAACAGCGGTATGGGCATAAAAATGTGTATTTGAGTGATAATTCAGCAACGCACGCACAACTCATGACAAGGAGCCTCGCAGAATGAGAAGGAATACAATGCCTGTATTCCCTTCTGGGCTAAAATTTGGAGGAGAAAAGTACATCATGTTTGTTTGCTACTTAACAGTGTATGGAAATGAGCACCAAGACATCCCCAAAATGGAATATTGCTTTCTAAAGTTGTCCTCATTTTTTCAATCAATACAGATGACTGTTTCAGTATATACTGATAGAGATCTGTGCCCATAACAATTATTTTTTTTCCCCCAGACATGTATTCCACGTATGTTTCATAAAAAAATAAATAAGCACACATGCTCAGACAGCAGGACTACAATGAAGGTCCACATGAGCATGGTAAATTGTCTGACTTATAGTTCTTTCTTGTCCTAAATGCAGTTAGTGGGGTGTATAATAGCAGGCAGAAAAGCCTGTTTCTCCTGTGAAGGCCCTTTTTTTGACTTTGACGCAAAAAAACCTTGGCAGAGTATCTGAATGCCGGCAGCAATGATCCTATTTTCTAAAATTTGAATCATTTCACCGGTACCCAGGTAGAAGGCAACAGCTCATGCTGTAACTTTGCCTGAAAGAACACACAAAGATCCCCTAAAAGAGTGAGCTGGCACATTATACCTGATGCCTTTATGCTGAGCTCTGATGAAAGAAATCCACCCCGCTGCCAACTTTGCTCACCTGAAATGAATGCCTTTAAGGAAAGAGACTGTGGCGTTTTACCGTCTGTTGCAGAAGTACAGAAATGTGATGTTGAAGGTTTTGGGCAGATTGAGGGGTGCAGTGCTATTTCACACCTTAAAATCTGGATTTCTGAGATGCTGAGAGGATGCGTGGTGCAGAGGAGTTAGTCCTTTGGTTACACAGGGCATCAAACAAAGGGGACTGGCACTAAATTTGGCTCCCATTCGTTTTTTGCTTTCCCCCGTTGTTGCATTTTAACCCCACAGCTCGCTAACCTGCGGAGAAGCAAAGCAATTCATACCTAATGTGCTATTTTCATTCCACCACAAAGGAACAGTATGCTTGACCTCACCATATTATACATTTTGGAACCGAGTGACTCATTCCAGGGCAGAATATCTTTAGAAAAATGAATAGTAAGAACATCCATCGCTGCCTTGTTCCCTCTGGGCACACAGTTCTGTATTTAAACTCTCCAAAAATGCTCTGTCCAGTCAACTTAAATCTGCCGTCTCTGCCTGGAACATATAGCAGCTGAAGAACGTTTATATCAAATGTCTGCTTAGCTGTCTCTTTGTACGAGGTTCTCCTTGGGATGTACACATTGTTGTAAAACGAAACCGGAGAAGAAGGGGAAAAAATAAAACAAACTTTCAGCAAAATGCAACTTGTTTCTCGCCACATCCATATTTCTATAAACTGCATTTACTTCTGTGGCCAGCAACATAAATCATGTCTTATATATCATTAATATACATGGGTGTCAATAGGAGATGCATGAATGGAAGAAATATGGTTCATCCCCACAGAGACAGAGTTGAAAAATGGGCTGTGGATGGTGTGAGAATGGAGGCTTCTCTAGTGAAGCTGCAAAAGGCATCTAAATCTCTGCTGCCACCAAGTGGGACTCCATATAACAGAGGGTGTGTGTGTGTGTGTGTGTGTGTGTGTGTGTGTGTGTGTGTGTGTGTGTGTGTGTGTTTGCGACACTAAACAACTGTGATACAATATGTGCAGTTTCAGCCACCAGAAATAAAGAAACGCACTGTTATCATAAATCGGTGGCCCATATTGCTGTTGCTCAGCGTCAGCTGTATAACATGAGGAGCACTCCAACAAAACTGTCACATTAAATACGATACATTGTTAACGCACTGCACTGTGCATGCGAAGTCTTGGCCGATGATACAAGCATTGTTTGTTCACTGGTAATACAAACGACTCCAATGATTATCTTCTCTCAGCGGTTCCATTTTTTTTTTCCCCTCCACATTTGATCTTTCTTTAAAGCTCTGTTTGTGCTCTGCATTTTATTCATTTATTTATTTTTCATCTATTATAAGTTGCTGGCGGTCAGGATAAAAATTGCATGCATGGATAGACTCGAGCATAATAATGTGGTTGATTACATCTTATCTCTGGATAATATACTGTTGCTGTTGTTGTTGTTGTTGTTGTTGTTGTTGTTGTTGTTGTTGTTGTTGTTGTTGTTGTTGTTGTTGTTGTGGTAACAATGTCGGCAGTATCAGCCCTGTTGTGTGCCGCACCTGCACAGGGTAATGTAGAAACACACGCTGTCATACTCGCGCCCTAAGGCAGGATATAGTGCCCAAGAAAAGAGGAAAAATATAGACCAGCAGGTACTTGGTGAACTCTGCATCACATCAGCTGGCAGTGAGTCTTTGTCTTTGATGGTAATTGAGTAAATGTTATTGCTAATATATTGCATATGTTTCCTTTCAAATGTATGCAAATTTGCCCTTATTTCACCTCCACATTCACCTATGTGTGGATTGTATGTGGCTCTTCCCCTGTAGACCCATTAATGCAAGCACACTGGTCATACACTGTGTGGTAGAGCGGATTCATACATGTGCAGTGATGTCAGTTGTAAACACAGCTAGTAATGAACAGCAGGGATACTTCAAAGCTTGTCCTTGTACATTATATTGACTTTTCAAACTATTCATGTTCACGTACAAAGTGAACATAAAATAAATAAAAAGACGGACAAAAAATTGGAAATAAAACGCCCCTCCTTCCTTTTCCTTTCCAACTTCAGGTGAGGAAAATATGGGTATGTATATGTAATGATATATAATAGCTTTCCTTTTTACAGTTTTTTTTTTCTTTTCATTCCTTTCAAAGCGGTGCCTTAAAGCATAAAGCACAGTCTTCGTTGCAGCAATCTTTTCTTTTTCAGCATTCAGAGGTTGGTGGTAGTCACAAATGGTTTTTGTTTTTCCCCATATTTTTTTTTCAGATATGAGTAACATGAAAGAAATGTAAGATTAATTTACAATAATAAAGTTAGACTCTTAGAAGTAAAAGAGAAAAAAAATGACTATTAAGGTTTAAATGGAATTTTGTGATATGAGCTTAAACCTGTAATGAAACTGTGGTTTCCATTTTTGAGCAGTTTGTAATTCTGGGAAAGGATGGGCAATTTGTGTGCTTGTAAATATTAGCTTAAGTAATATGCATGTGGCAAAAACGGATATAGTTTGTTACTGTTTAAATGATGGGACTATTGTGACAGGGAGAGATGAAGTGAATGAAGGAAGTACTAGAAGTACCTAAAGCTGCTGAGTCACTGTTTTGAGTGACTCTTCAGCTTTCTCATAAACTGGGATTGTGACTTCATTGAAGTCAAAAACTACAGCACACATAATTCAGACTATAGTGTAAAGACATTAGCATTTACCATGCCTCTACCCCCCTCATCGTACAGTGTTACTCTCTAATCAGGAGGCCGTGTTTCATTTGATTACCTTTGCGTTTTGAAACATCTAACTGTTCATTTTCAAGTTTGAGACTATCGATTCCCTGCCTTTTCCTTTTGTTTGTTTATTTTTACATTTTTGGGCGAATCCCCCGTGTGATACACTTAATCAGCACAAAATGGCTCTCGGTGTGAATCGAACCTCTTTCTCCGTGTCTTTGCGTGGTAAATGAGGTTTTTATGGTCCTGCCTGTGTTTGTGTTTGTTTGGGAGCTCTCTCCTGGTCTTGTGTCATTCTCCGCTGTTGATACAGAGATGCTCATTTGGATAGTATATAGAGGACAATGCCATGGCTGTCGCTCTGATAGCTATCCAAGTCCTTGATCTTCTCTCCCTGTAAACATCATTACCACACACTGACAACATACACATGCACAACAGGCATGCGCACACAAGCACACAAACACACATCCACAAGCTGCTCATCCAAATCGCCGCTAACAGATTAGCAGTGATTATAAACAAACATGGAGGATTAATCCTGTGTGCTCTCAGTCTACTTTTCCACTGAGCTAGCTAGGGTAATTACCAAGTGCTAGATTGTCAGTGTGTAATCACACACACACGCAAACACACACACACACACACACAAGCTGCATTGCTTCTCTATTTGGTGATATCACTTTTGTGCTTGTTTTGTAAGAAAGTTGAGCGCATCTTCATCGATATTTCAAGGCAGTTGTGCTCTAGTAAAGATGGTGGGATGTTAAGCCACTTTCCAATAACCTGACAGCATCTGAACAGATCACTGTTGTGTAGTAATGCACAAACTGGTCACTTTCCCATAAAGGCACAACAGCAATCTGAATAGGTTATCCCATATATCATTTACATAACACTTTCCACACAGGCTCAAACAAGATTATCTCCTGCATCCTAGTTCAGTAACACACACTGCTGTATTGTGCCCTAAACAGCCAAACATAACAGCCTTTTGTCATGAGACACACTTTTGACACTGTCTCGCAGTCTTAGTCTGCCCGTGCTAATAGAACAGACAACTCAAAGCTGCTCCTTTATGGAACAAAATGGGTTTTTTTTATGCACACCTGACAAAGTGTGAACTTCACACTTCTTCCACCTTTCACTGCCAGCAGAGTGCAAAGATACACTTCATATGTCTCTGCATGAGTTTGCCTTTTTCACTTTGCCCTACAGCCTTACAGTAAAGTCTTCACCCCAAAACTTACCAGCAAAAAAAATAATCATTATAAATTATCCCTGAGACACTGAGAAGATTGACCATGTTGCGTACAATACTGTGTACTCCACGTAGGACATTTTTAATAAACAAAAAGTTGATGTAGTCATTTTCTGTATGACTTTACTGGTCTGTCACATCATTGTGGAGAAATTTTGGTCCCCTCTTCTTTACAGCATTGCTTCAGTTCATTGGGTTTGCAAGTGCTTTGCACAGCTCTCTTAAGGTCCCACCACAGTATTTCAGTCAGGTTCAGGTCTGAACTTTGAGTCAGTGCACCACCTTAATTCTTTCGTTTTTTAGTCATTCTGTTGTAGATTTGTTGCTGTGGTTGGGATCAGTGATGGGTGTCAGACAGACTGTCTCATGTTTGACTCTAGGGGAGTTCATGGTCAACTCAGAGACTGCAAGGTTCCTAGATCCTGTGGCTGTGAAACAAACCCAAACCATCACCGTTGTTATGACAACTGATATGAGGAGTTTGTGCTTATACGCTATGTTTGGGTTTCACCAAACAATCTATCCAAAAAACATTAGGGCCTCTTTCACTAATATTTGCATGGATATTCTTACCCTGCACAAAAAAAGACCATATGCAAAATTATTGTCGGATTCATGAAATGTGCACGCCAGCTTATGTGTTCTTAACACCGTGCATGTGTTAGTGAATCGCAGTCATTCTAAACCAACAGGCTTCTGCAGTTTGCAGGCAATCTGCATACTGCCACGTGCCCTTTCTGTATATAAGGAAACATGTTAAACTCCACGTGAAGTGGAAAAAGCTGCGACAACTCTGTAAGAGAGAATTCTGCACCACATGAGAACACACATGAGAAAGTCAGACTAAAGAAGCTGAAACACGCCAGTAAAGGCGCAGCTTTCGAAAATGTTTCTACTGGAATGACAACAGTTTTTAAAAAAGAAAGAAATGTGAGGTTTTGGCTGAAATAACGGAGATTCATAATATTGATTCCCCTGAGATACTTACTATGGTTCAATTAAAACAAAAAAACAAAGTTTGGACATCATCAAAGAGTATCAGAAAAGAAGAAAGCGGGTGTAGGATAGGGATGCCCAGCATCCATGGTACAGTACCAAGAAATTAGACGAAATGAAAAGTGAAAGTTAAGGAATTTTGGAATATTTTCAAGTATTTTGTGGCACATGTTGTTTTGGAAAACTGTAAATGGTGACGAAAAGGAAATTATAACAATAATAACAATTATAACAGTAGTAGTAAAAGTAGTAGTCACAGCACTAGCAGTATTAGTATTCAGCTTAAAAAAACCAACCTGTTTAGAGTTTCAAAGACAGCCAGGCCTTTGAAATGTCTGTATGCACAGTTTATGCACAAACTTGTGCATACGCATCATTTGTAAATGAGGATCATTGTTCCAAAAGTTTGTGGTTTGTGAGAAGAGATTTGTTTTTGGCAACATACTTGTTCAGCCTTTTTTCTAATTTTACTGTCATGAACTTTAACATTTAACATGCCTGTAGAGTCTGAGATGTAGCTCTTGGGTTTTGTTGCACTTTCTCTGATCATTGCACAAACTGACCTTGCAGTGAATTTGCTGGGACATCCACTCCTGGGAAGACTGGCTGCTCTGTTGAACATTTTCCACTTGTGAATAATCTTTCTCAGTGTGGAATGATGGACTAAAAATTGTTTGGAAACGGCTTTATAACCCTTCATAGATTGATGGACAGCAACAGTGGTCTTTAAGATCACTGCTGACATATTTTTTTCCTTGGCATTGTGTTAACACACACCTTTGCTGCTCTAGACCAGCAAACTGCCAAAGCTTCTGCTAGTTTAGAGGTGCTCACACTTGCTGATTATCAGTTAATCAAGTGCATTCAATTAGCGTGACCTGGCAGCTATGTACCCTCTTTATTCCTATAGAAGCAATAAGGGAATTCTTGGGGGGTTTTTTTATGTACTGCTTTTGCATTTTGGCTCAGTTTTTGATAAATAAATACTGACATGCAGTAATTTGTCATGTTTTGTTATCTGAGGTTGGACCTAATTTTAAGACCAGCTAAGGACCAGATTATTTTTATTTTGTCTTTAAAATTTAACGAGGGTGTATTTTCTTTTTACCTTGACTGTATATGATGTAATCAGTTGAATATCTTATTTAGTACATGTCTGAATGAAGCCATTAGCGTTAGTAGCTAGGATTCTTTCTTTGTTTTTTTTTCTATTCATGCCATCGATTCTCAACAAGATATGTTCTGCTGTTTGTTTAAATGTTATTGCTTGCTATTGCACACAGATGGTACAGATGAAATTTGTCTTCATCTTATTATTTCATTTCGCTTGCTGTTTATTGTTGGGTTAATCTTTTTTCTTTTTTTTTCCCTATTGTCTTCTTTCACAGGTTGAAGCCATCCTGGTCAACATCTTTGGGGGCATTGTTAATTGTGCTATCATTGCCAACGGCATCACCAAAGCTTGCCGAGAGCTGGAGCTCAAAGTGCCACTGGTGGTCAGGCTGGAAGGTAAAATAGCACCACACACTCACCCACAGTGGAACACGTGTACAAAAGTTTTTGTTTTGCCTCTCTGACACTGTTAGTAAGCACTGTCATTGGTACTCCCAGTTAAACCAAACGGACTGCATCATTTCTCTTAGACACATCTAGCCTCCAATGAAAGAATTTAACCTTTATGAGCATTTCATGATTGATGGTTAATGACGTTAGTCATAAAGCTGTAACATGCAACTAGGTTCACAGCTGTGTCACTCGTCACATATTTTGATGAGTCGTTCTCCTTGGCCTGGCGCATAAGTAACATCATCATCATGTAATCAAAAGTTCTTTTTGTCTTACTTGTACATATATGTGTCAGTAAGTTTTATTTTTCTTGAACCACACTCACTGCCTAACCCTCTAACTTGAACCAGGGTACAGCTGGTTCAAGTTTATATGGACTGAGAATATAGTTTGCCGTATCATTTTATGAATATTTGCAATTTCAAAGGTACAAAGAAACTCTTTCCCCACCTAGTTTTAAACTTTGTAGCCATTGTATTACTGCTGCTGTATGCTCAGGAGCATATCCATCTTCATTGTGGCCCAGTGTCCCAGAAAGAACAGCAGTGCATTTCTCATAGATGTCACATTCTGCTGCACCTGTCATTAGCAGCAGCCAGAATAACTGTAGAGACGGCACTGATTGGCTCACCTTTCACCTGTATATGCTAATAAAACCAGCTCAGCTGTGTGTGTGCCCGAGTGTGTGTATGTGTGGGGAATGGCAGTGGTGACTCACAGAGGCATAGGGCCAGTTGGTGGTTAGCTTAATTGTCAAGATCCTGCTGAGTGGTGTGTCCAAAGCACACAGCAGAGGAGAGTGTGTGTGTGTGTGTGCGCATCTATGTGTGTGTTAGCGCTTAGCATTTCATGCTGTATGTCTGCACACAATCTGCTATTTGTAGGTCAGGGCGTGTAAGCTGTTTCTAGAAGCCAACTGTGTGTTGAGGTGCTGTGCAGTAGTGAGGGCATGGTTGTTCAGAGCACAATGTAGTGTGAGAATTTTGCTTTCAACTGTCATTTCCACTACTTTTTCCTAAAGTCAAATAAAAATGTCATGCAGGTATGTAAATCTACCCCGTGGCTGAAATAACTTTGGATGTGAACCAAAAATAATATTGTTGACTGGAGTTCAAACACCCAGGTTCAAGATGCACATTTGTCTCTTTAGAATACACAACTACTAAGATTATGGGCCACAGAACGAACTAGACTGGCAATCAGCATGGATCCTTAATTATCCACCACACATTTCTGATACTTTCAACATGACTCTCAGACAGTCCAGAAAGTCACTTCTGGTGGATGCCGGATGGTCCAAACACGTTGCCCTGACAGAGGCCTAATCCAAGCCTCAGTTGTGGGTCATTACATCCTGGGCTGCAGTCTTGTGGAGAGGATTGGCTCTGAATCAATCAGCTCAGCTTGCTAGGCTGACTGCCGGGCAGTGAAAATGGCCCAGCGTTCTTCAACAGGATCAGAATGGATTAACAGGCACACTTTTAATTGGAAAGGCCCTAAAGAGCCAGGGTTGATTGCACTGGCGGAGAATTATGTATTCCCATATGTGGGGAAGAGAGGCCATGTGGTCTAGTTGCTGATAGAGTTGTGTTAGTTGATAGAGTATGCATGAAGTGTTTGATGTGGGCTGATTGAGTTGATCTAAAACAGTCTGTAATTATCATCACTAGCACTTAGACTCATCTGGTGAAAATTGAGCACAGAACACGCAGACACACTATCGTTATCGAAGGTATAGAAAGGAAGCGATACCTAAGGAGGTGCTGTACTGCCCTCTTTGGCTACAGTGTGCACATGGTCGTACTCTGTTTCTCTGTAGTGTCGTCTGCCAGTATGGAGAAAAAAATCCTCTTAAATAGTCTCTGGCATCCAGGAAAAAGGTGACCACATTCATTTAACTCTGTTCTGAGGCGTCCCCCAACTGTCTGTCAAAGAGTGGAGTATATTCTGCTTGAGCTTTACCTCATATATAATTAGAACGAGATTTGAGGCCCTATATCAATGGATGAGATTTCAACATCAGTCCTGACAGCATCATTATAGCTTAAATAGCTGCTGCAGCTATATGCATATCCACATACATACATATAGATATATAAATTCACACACACTGGTGGTTTTGGGGGGGGTTGTCTTTGATTTCACATATATTACATGTTTTTTTGTTTTTCTTCATTCTTGTAGTGCCTTTTAAAAATAGCTATTAACTTACCCTCACATAGTGTAAATCTCACTGTTGGTGTCTTACAAAGAATCTGGCAAGAATTGATTAAGTCATGAGAACGAATGTCATGCACGTTATACAAGTATGCAAATAGGGAACACAGTGTTAAGATACTAATACCGTAACGCTCTCTGTTAGAGTTAGCGCTGATGAAAACATAAAATCTGATGCTGCAGTAAGCTGCTCTCAAATAACAGATACTATTTAAAAAATCTGAATAAAAAATGTAATGTGTTCATGTTTGTTTTTAATCATGTAGACTGTCTCTTTGGGCTTGGGTTAACAGTCCAGTGAGTATGATAACATGCAATCAGTTAAACAGGGTTTTTTTTGTTGTTGTTTTTTGTAAATATCAGCTGCCTGTAGTTCATCTGGCTGGTCTTGAGACAGAGCACCCTTCATTGTTTTAAACTGCTTTTACTAAGTGAATTATTGGACTGCAGCATGGTGACATTCATGTAGATTCCCAACACACAAAGTTAATGATACAGATTTTAATGTATGTTAGGACACTGGCACGAAACAAAAACCAACAAGACTAAAATGTTAACTTTTGGTTTGCCATGAGATTTCCTGACAACTGCAATTACATACATAGTTTACATACACAATTATTTGCTTTATTAGTACTGAGCTTATATACAATTTAAAAAAAATAAAATAAATTTAAGTCCTTTAAGAACTTCTTTCACAGCGTACCCCAGTACCTTCAGACAGCTAACAGATGGTGGGAATTATAGTAGTGTGACACATCAAAAGCCCTCATTGACAGCCAGGAGATTATTACGTGGGGAACTAATCACTTTCTTGTGTGAAGCAAACCATAACTCACCAGCAATGCAGACAAGCCACCAGCTCGAGAAACGTGAAGAAAAACTTGTCAGTGGACAATCTTGCAGAAGCTGCCCGTCTAATTGTATTAATGATAACTGTGATATTTAAAAAGGAAAAGAAATGTCCAGACAGTAATGCACATTTGATAATAATAATTGTGTAATTGACTTTTTTGTTTGCTTCTTTTTTTTCTCTCTTAAATATTTGTGTTCAGTTAAAGTATGAGCCTGAAAAAGTTTTTTATATTTTTTTTTTAAACACAGCCTTGCACTTGGTCAGCACATGATTAATTAACTGGTTGGCTTGACTGTGAGAGAAGGTGAAGGGGTTTCTGGTTTTTGTTGTGGCAAAGATTTTACCAACAGCAACCGAAAGATGTCATTTATCAAGCTCTACATCTTTTTGTTTCCCTTATCTTCTTCTCCTAAGGAAACATTTTTTATCCTGTCCTTGACATATAGGGAACCATTACAGCTTTAGACTTTCTTTGTATGTCCGACTCTACAGCAACGTGGCCTTCTCTCAGATGACAGCAATGCTAAGCACAGCTTGTTAGAACAAAGCTGCTCACAAATGTAGGATTTGCAGCATCAAGAAAGCTCCTCCAGCACAAATCTTTGGCACAGCCCCAACCCTTATTATCCTGTTGAATCCTAGTGGCCTGTAAGTCACACGTTAAAGTGACATTTTTCACAGTAGTCACAGGTGTGCTAGCTAATTGCCACATAGATGTGAAAAAAATTGTGTTGTGACGCTTTCCACCTGCTGAAAGGCTCTATGTTATTTTTTTTTTCTTAAATTCTGAATGTAATTTAAAATCCTTCTCTTCACATAAAAGGTCTTGAATAATCAGGTCCCATCTTATATTAAAGACCTCATAGGACCATATCACTCCATTAGAGCGCTTCGCTCTCAGACTGTGGGCTTACTTGCGGTTTCCAAAAGCAGAATGGGAGGCAGAGCCTTCAGTTTTCAGGCCCCTCTTCTGTGGAACTAGGCTTAAAACATTCCCTTTTGATCAATCATATAGTTAGGGCTGGATCAGGTGATCCTGAATCTTCCTTTAATTACTCTGCAATAGGCCTAGGCTGCTGGGGGCTTCCCATGATGAGTGTGTGTTTGTTTTCTTCACTCACCTCTCTTCACTCTGCATGTGTTCATAAACCACTCTGCATTTAGTCGTTAGTTATTATTAATCTCTGGCTCTCCTCCGCACTGTGTCATTGGTCTTGTCTTTCTCCCCTTACCCCCACCTGGTCCCGGCAGATGGCTGCTCCTTCTTGAGCCTGGTTCTGCCAGGTTTCTTCCTGTTAAAAGGGAGTTTTTCCTTCCCACTGTCACAAACTTCTTGCTCAAAGGGGGTTGTCTGGTTGTTGGAGTTCTCTCTGTATTACTAGGGACTTTAAATTATAATATAAAGTGCCTGGAGGCCACTGTTGTTATCATTTGGCGCTATAAAAATAAAACTGAACTGAACCAAATTGAATTTTTGGGGGTTTTGTCCGTTTTTGATGGGATTGAGCATTTTAAAAAGTGAATGAAAATTTGATTGAATTTTCAGCAGTTGATTGCTAATAAAGAAAAAAAGTTCAGACTAGCAAGTTGGTGTTCTGTGACATTTCTCAGTAATTAACAGGTCAGTTGGACTGATGATCTCGGTCTGGAGAATACTGTATGTTGTGATGAATTTCTGCAGAAATCTATATTTTTGCCCTCTCTAATGTCCATTTCTTATATTTAATCATATAGAAATTCATTTAAAACGGTAATCTTGCTTTGGTTATTTGTGCATGCTGACTGCGTGCGTTGACGCCCTCTCCAGACTGTGAGTAGGTCTCTGGCAGCACCTAGTGGCTGCAGGTGAACACACACATCCACATTCTTCAGTTATACCCTACATTCACACACATATACTCCGCACATGCCTTAGTAACGCTGCATCCAGCTGAGCTCAGCCCTTGCTGATGCTGCTGGTGTGAGCTATCAGTGCTCCCTGCTGCTCACAGTGGAACTGCAGTCAGCTCTCACCCATACTTATGCAGAAAAAGACTCACATAAATGCACAACTCTTCTGTTTCACTCCAACACGACGTGTGATTCTTCCACCACACATAATATGAGCAACACACAGATGCAGCACAGTCTAAATAATACACTGAATACTCCTGCTGGTCGTGAATATGTATGAGCTGGGGGGGGTGGGGGTGTGTGCGCATGTTTACTTTTTGTTCCTGTATACACTTTCCATAGGCATATTTGTCTTTTCAGAATACCTTCTGCATTATGTATTTGCTGTGGGCCCATATGGCTGCTTCCGCTTTTGTCAGTTTTATGTTGTGTCGTTTGAACTTTGTTGTGCTGCAGCTTTGTTTTAATCTCGTGACAGATAAACCTGTCAGTATAGAAGCATAGATCTATCAATCCCAGTGAAGTTTGCGGATTAGCCTGTTGAATGTAAAGCATACAGTTCTGCACCACTCTTTTCACTGCGAGTCCGAATCGAGAGGCACACAGTCGCACGGAGAATATCTGCTGTTTCGATGAGAAAACGACTTCAGACACCCGATCCCCTGTTTATGCAGCAGAGCAAGGGCTCTTCCTGCTCTTATTCTAATTAATTGCATTGCCGAATTGATTGTTTTGAGTGCGAGCCTGCAGAAATGTGTTTGGAATGACTTATTATACGGCTGGACAAAAGAGATGAAATATTAGGCGTTAAGTGGCACTGGTAATAGAATTCCTCATGAAAGGTCTATTGATCAGGGTGGCCAGGCCTCCGGAGAATTCACATATCATGCAGTCTTAATTACACGCCAGCCGTAAGAGCGAAGGTCAACCTGTAAGCGTCTGAGCATGCACAAACAGTCGCACATCGACTCATTTAACACCCGAGTGAATACGGGGAGACACTAATATACAGAGGATCTCATCACACCATTTGTCCATACACATTACACTCTGATTTACTGTATAAAATCCCTATAACGTGCTAAGAACTACAAATCAAGACTTTTTCAAATGTTTTGTTTGTCTGAATAAACCAGGGAAAACCTGAGCTTCAGTTTACTGTTAGCATAGACTAGTAAGTACGTGTGTGACATAATGGTTAGCAATATGTACCAGGCCTAGATATATTTTTTTTTTTAAAGTAGGTTAGTTGATAATTTGTCACAAATTATTTGAATAATACAGCTGAGTTGAGATCAGACGGGTGTGATCGTCAGTCGAAGTGTTCAACACAGACACAGAGAGGTGCGTCCACTCAAAATGTAATAAATGAGATTTGAAATCTGATTAAGAAAAACAAAACAAATGTAAGTAGTTTTTTTTTTTTTTAAAGATAATTAAATGTTCCACCAGTGTGCCGAGTCGTTGATGGCACATCAGACAGATTCAGTTTTTTTTCTTCTTGTGTCGAATCAGTAAATGCCACATAAACAGCTGGCTTTTGTTGTTTTTAGCTGCGAGGGGCCAATTTTGCTTCATTTGACCTTTTGCTCTGATCCCCCCACCACCACCACCTCATTCACTCCCTCTCTCTTGCTCTCACCCCCTCCCCTTCCTGCGTCCCTCCGTCCACTGAGGCGCCCCCTGCCCTGTGTTGTGACAGGCTTGTCGGGCTTGCATTTGGCCGAGCGGTGTGCAGTGCTGGGAGGCAGCCGGCTCAGTGCGTAGCGCCTCGGGGCTGCACAGAGTATCTCCGGGTGTCTTTCTCTCTCTCTGGTTGGTTGCGGGTCTACCGGGGGCACGGGCACCATCGTATCACCCAGCACCTGCTACCCCTGACCTCGCTGCAGCCAGGGGAGCCGGCACACACACGTGCGCACACAAACGCATACAAATTGCCCTTTTGCCCGTTGTTCACACTCTGCGGTGTTCGGATCAGCAGTTGAATGTGCCACCATTGACCCATGACTCCATCTGTCTGTGTGGATTGATTCCTCTAGAGGAACTCTTCGTCTTTCACACAGCGTGGTTTTTAACATCGGTGCAGATGGCAGATCAGGTTCATCTTTTTTAGCCATTTTTGTAATGTTGGATGTCACAGTTTTGGTTTTTTTTTTCTTTCCTTTTTTTCCCCTTATTTCAGGGACCAACGTCCACGAGGCTAAAAGGATTCTGACCGAGAGCGGCCTACCCATCACGGCAGCAGATGACCTGGATGATGCCGCCAAGAAAGCGGTGGCAGCCATCAAGAAATAGAGAATCCTGCAGAACTTCCCATTCCAGCCTCAGCGCAGCACCATCAGCCTTTTCTTCCACATGCAGACCTCCAAAAACCTCAAGCCTTTGCTTTCGTAATGTCGGCCTTTCTGTTTTTATTTAACACTGGCGTGCATTTCTCACTTTGAGAACTGAGATCCATATCACAAGCACTTACAGGATTCTGTCATTACACTGGTTTCCTCTCTGCAGATCAGATCAGCCGCAGTTTCTTTATCGTTAAAATGTGCATTAGTTAGGAAAAACCACTGACACATTCAGGCTTATTGTTTAACATATTGAAAGGACACCCAACGCTTTGTCCATTCCATTATCCAAGGCAAGCCTACAGCTTTCTTGTCTTTCTGTTTCAGCAAAATATGAAGTGGGAAAGACATTTTCCATTTTCAAATCCAGCCTTGGCATGCACAAGTTGTTACCATGTTATCACACACCATTCATAAGCTGTAATATCATTCAGTGGTACTTGCTGAAACAGAGATGAATGGAAGCAGTAAACACTTTCTTACTTTGTCCTTGTTGGTTACCAAGCCTCATCTGTGTTTCAAATGAAGTAGATGGTGTACTCACTCATGCATCATGTCTTAAAGTGCTACTATGAGACAGTCCGTTATCTGCTCTAATCTGTGCCTGTCCAATGAAGGCTAATGAGGAACTCTTACTTCTGGCATTTCTTACACAGGTGTCAAGAAAATGAATAATTAAAAGCAAAGAATTGTATTTTTTTTATAATCATGAATGGATGTTGACAGGATGTCTGAAATACAATGAGAAAACTGTGTATGTAATTTGTGACATTAAACAAAAAATGTTTTAAAAACTACACTTTAGTGTGTTGAATTTGTCCGCCCCATATCGCCCCATAGCCCTGATATTGTTTTCTCCTGATGGAGAAAAACTGGCGGCAGGTGGAAAGTAAGGTGAAAACAGAAATTCTGCTGAATCTCTCGGGCATTTCTGAAGGAAGCACACTCGCAGAATAAATGTGATGTCAGCGGGGAGAGCAGATCCTCAGCGGTTCGTACAGTTTTCTTAACACTATTGACTGCATGAGCACATATTTTGCAAATTATTTTGCATATACATGTGCAAAAGTTTTTCCAAGTAAATCAAGTAGCTGGGCAAGTTTTTTTTTTTTTTTTTTTTTTTTTTTTTTGTGGGATTTCTATAA
>VVHJ01023238.1:25759-37431 GCA_015107715.1 Tylochromis polylepis
ATAATTTTTTTTTTTTTTTTTTTTTTTTTTTTTTTTATATAAAAATATTTTTTTTTTTTTTTTTTTTTTTTTTTTCAATTTTTTTATTTTGTTGGGTAATTTTTTTTTTTTTTTTTTTTTTTTTTGTAGAGCAGGAATCTCTGAACAAATCTCCGGGGGAAAAAAGAGAATTAGATGTAATTTATAGTGAAAAGTTTTAATATAAGCAGTTTTTTCATTCTTGTAATAGCGCTCCCTTTTTCTTTTCAGGGGGGATGACACAGATGTAGAGGTCTCAAAACTCATGTATCAAATATGACACAGTAGGGTTAAAGGGTTAAGCTATCCAGAGGCCAAAGCGTCAACTTTGTGTTGAAGTGTCTAAAAATATTTAGTTTCTTAAGATTTCTACCATATGTTTTCTGGTCTTCTTTCTTAAATGTTTAGAATTTTACGCTCAAAATGTATAAATGATATGTTTATTATTTTTAACTTTCCATTCTTCAGTAGTTCAACGAATCAGGATTTTGGCAACGCTTTG
This sequence comes from Tylochromis polylepis, assembly GCA_015107715.1. Lineage (NCBI taxonomy): Eukaryota > Metazoa > Chordata > Actinopteri > Cichliformes > Cichlidae > Tylochromis > Tylochromis polylepis. Next base: position 26,280 of record VVHJ01023238.1, read on the forward strand.
TCAGAGCTCAGAAACAATGTTGATTCCATGGCAACTGTAAAACTGAAAAGTTAGGCTCGTCACTAAGAAACGCCCTCATGTGTATGCAAAAATATAGCCTCCATGGTATTTTTGTACAAGTCTGCTTTCTTCGTCTGCACATCAGTTTACACGTACACTCAAACTCCTCAAATCATCCACCTGCAGTCTTCTAATGAAACTCAAGTGTGCATCGTCCCAGGAGAGACTTGAAAAGAGTGATTGTCCTTCATAGGGCCCGTGTGAGCGCTGCAGAAAGACGGAAAGTTGACTGAGACCTCTTCCTGTCAGACACACTGACTGTGTGATGGATTATCTGTCAGGCAATCTGAGAGGGCTCACAGGATCGACTGCCACCTCCACGAAAGATGTACACAGAGAGCACTTTTCTCGTCCTGCATGCACCAAAGAAGAATGCCGAGTGTGACTCAAACTGAAGCTTTTTTTTTTTTCTTGGGCAAAGTCAGGAGGACTCCAGAAGGGCCTCTTGGCTCTTCTGCCACCATAAACTGCCGCCATAGCTATACATCTTTGTGACACGCTGTTTATTGACAGGCTATGTTTAGCCCCAAAAAAATGTTGCCTAACTGCTGAAATTTCTTTTCCGTGTATTAATTTTTAGCATCCCTATCGCTGAGAGTCATCTCACGACACAAACTCAGAGGTCTGAGGCTCTGTGCTGCATCGTGCCAGCCAGCCAAGCCGTAAAAATGGGCTGAAGGGTTCAATAATTGCCTTATTTCATGCTCTTCCCTCCGTGTGTCAGAAATATCCCCGCTGATGGATTGGATGGAGGAATTTAAGGCTTGTTAAAGCGGGCTTCTTGAGCCCTGATATTGTTTAATTCAGTGTCAAGCTGGAGGTCACAACGGAATGTGCACACTGATTTACTGGGCAAAATTAGTGCCGCTCCTTCATATAAATATAGATGAGGGGGGAAAGAAGCTTTGGAGGTCAGTCTGACGACTTCTATCATGTAGCCCGCTGCTTTTAACTCTGCTAATACCTCCGGAGGTGGGAGACACGGGGTGTTGTTTTAAATGACCCTTTGGATGGGCTGCTCCTTTAATTAAGCTGAATTATTATGCTGCGGGAGTTTTATTTTCTCGCTCTCAGTGGCTGGCTTTATTTGCCTTTGTAATTGTCCAGTTTGCTTTCTCGAAACAGGGCAGGTTTGTTATGTGCTTTCTGAATTGATGTCAGGATGGTAATTGCCACTTTACCGAAGCTGCTTTCAGTGTTTAAGCGTGTTGGGGGAAAAGCGTCCACTCGTGAAAAGCATTCTTTCAGACAACAGGGTCAAGGCCGTCTCTGAGGAAGTATTGGATATTTATTGAGTAATTTGGAAGCAGCAACTATGAACATATTAGTTCATAAAAAAGCAATAGTGGGAAGAATTGCCTCCGGCTATTGTGCTTCATTTTTCAGGGACAAGGGGTTGCTCAATATTTACAATTTTCTGCCTGTGAATCTGTCAACTAGGCGGTGGACAGATGAGGAGTATGAGCCTGTGTGTGTGTCAATTGATTGTTATATCAGTCCCTGTAAGTGCTGTGAACACATGTTTATGCATAAGTTCTAAAAACCGCAAAGGTAGCTCAGTTCTATGGGATCATACAAACACACAAACAGTGTTTTCCTTTTCTCCGTCACGGAAATGCCAAGTGAGATGGAAGGTCGGGCCTCGCCCTCTCCACGGCCATTATTGTCTTACCACAACCCTGAAATCATAAAAAAAAATAGCTGTTGACGGATTTTATGGAGCAAAAGCAATACAGTGAGGTAAAAACGTCAAGTGAAGGAGGAGCCTTGGCTGGCAGCAGCGCGCTTTGTTACAGCGCCGCTGTAGAAGTCCTCAGATTTGGCCTTGGCTCACAGATGAGCAGAAAAATCCATTTCCCCTCTCTCCAAACTGTTGTCAGTGTGTCTGTAATGGAAGGACTTAGAATCGATTTAAATTACCTTGGCTGTCTCGAGAAATTGAGCGAAGAGGAGGCAGATTTAAAAAGTTGCAATAAGCAACACTCCTCTTTCCATGACAATCTCTTGTTTTCAGCCTGTCTCCCAGCTGCTTCCACAATCAATACAATTTCAGCATCTCTTTCAGTTTCCAAAGTTTGAACACACGAGAGAATTTTGGGGGAATGTTTCCTGTTGATTTGGACCAAAGCATTTTAAACTTCCTTTCCATCCATCAAACCCCAATTTGCTCCCTCAGTTTTTTGTCATCTGGCCCTCTAACCTGATTTATAGTAGTTTTGCTTAAAACCTACTGCCCTCTGTCTTTGTTGACTTTCTCCTTTGGTTCCCTTTTCTTTCTTTTTTTTTTTTACATTTTTAATCAACCTTATTACTTCCAGGCAGTACAGTGGGGCTGTGGTTAGCACTGTTCCCACACAGCAAGAAAGTCCTAGGTTCAAAATCCAGGCTGGGGCATTTCTGTGTGGGTTCTCTGGGAACTCCAGCTTCCCTCCAGTCCACAGACATACTTGTGGTTAGGTTAATAGGAGATTTTAAATTGGCTGTAGGTGATCATTACTTCTATCCCTTCTTCTTTGTTTATCTATTCAGTCTTTGTTTTCTCTAAATTTTCCTTCATTCATGCTCCCATCTTCATCTGTCTTTTTTTGTTTTGCTTTGTTCTCCATCCAGAGGCAGGTCATCCTCTTTAGGGTTGGGTCAGGATGGGCATCTGGCATAAAATTCTGCTTGTGGTTGAACCCCAAGTTCTAATGTAGGGAAGCAGTGGGGGGAAACACCTTAATTAGAAATACACTCACTGGAATCACACGGGTGCTCCAGATCCCAAAGGTGCTCTGATAGACCGAGATCTGGTGACTGTGGAGGAAATTTGAGTGCAGTGAAGTCATTGCACTGTTCAAGAAAACCAGTTTGAAATGATTTGAGCTTTGTGACACGATGTGTTATCCTGCTAGTAGGATGGACATGGTCAGTAATAATACTCAGGTAGGCTGTGGCATATAAGCAATGTTTGATTGGTACTAAAAGTCCCAAAATGCCAAGCAAATAACCCACACACAATTCCACCACCACCAATGGCCTGAAATATGAGAATTTTTTTTTAAAAAGCGTGTGTGCAGGCGGGACCGTGTGGTGACTTAACTGTGTCCAAGGCATCAGCTGGAAGCACAGTCAGGTTGCTGCACAGGAAAACTTGACAGTATTTTGTATTTTGCTGCCTACGAAATTGAATTAGTGATTAACTGAAGGCGGTGCAAAAACTGTTCCATGTGGTTCTACTTTAACAGCTTTACACTGCCCACTTTTCCTACCTTCATTCTTTCATCCTTCCCTACACATTTGTTAATCTCACTGTTTCAAAAACATATGAAATCCCTTCCAAACCATTTTTTGCACATGCATTAAACTGCAGTTCTAGTCAGAGTTCCAAAGATGCACTCAGTCTGGAAACTCTGGCATCTCAAATGAGACTTCAAAGCGTTTTCTGTGTCGCTCACAAAGCAGCATACAATGATCAGATCAAATCAATAGTGCTAAGCAGAATCCATGCTGCTACGCACGGAGTGCCATGAAGGACAACATGGAGAAGAACTGTGTGTTAACAGATGTCCAAATACATTATTTTGTAGCACTTTGAGGTGAGATGTCTACACAGGCAAAGTTAAAAGGAAAGCCACATCACCATCATACCTACGTGCTGACTGATGGCTTAACAAGGTAATTGGAAGGGAAAACTGTCATTACTAACTTTCTATTATCCTCAGAGCTTCTGTAATTACAGAAAGTGCAATCCAAACAGGAAGAACAGAAAAGGGGGGGTTGGTCGGTGCTGCATAAACTTGCTTTTTTTTTTCTAATCTCTATTCTGCCTGATAGACCTGCCCCTCACCGCATCCTCATCTTTTGGTAAGTGTCCTACGATGCTGTCATCAAGAAGCCAGCATCAGAAAAGTGTGTGTCACTGTGGAAAGGAAATCTACTCCTGCAGTGAGTGTAGTTAAAAGCTCATTTGGTTGACCTCTGAAAAAGCTTCCACCACTTAATTAAAACAGAGGCAACAGAATACTGTTTCAGATTGCTCCCAAGTTATCCTGGTGGAGCGCTCAGCAGGTGTCCACCTGACACACTCAGGCGCTCAGTTTTCCCACAATGCCATGCATCCTTTACTGCATTCCTTGCATTTTTCCTCATCTTTCTTCAGATGGCTGAAGGTGTGTATGCTGATGAACATTAAGTTGTTTTTGATCACAAAACAGTACACACCCAGTGACGTGATCTATCCCCGTTCATCATACTGGTTGCAGTGTGTGTGTGTGTGTGTGCACACCCCCCCCCTCAGGGCGAAGGTGACTTTGGCGGTTAATAGGGATAACGTTAGCTTTGCAGTCTCATACTCGGGCTGAATATATGAAACGTGTGTGTTTGTGTGTGCGTGCGTGTGTCGAGCGTTATCACCATCAAATGATTCTGCCCACAATGCGTGCTGAAGGGAGGGCACCAAAGAAAAGTGGCCCGTCACCTGTGATTTTGGCAACAATATAAAGCAGAGCAGTACCAGCAAAATGAAGGCCGCGCTCACAAATCCAGCTATGAAGAGAAACGGTAAATAAGGTGATGAGGTTTAGTAAGTGTGCTAGATGTGCCTTGTGGAGGATGCAGCAGAAGCCTGAATAGGTGTGATTGTGTTTATTCTTTTGTTTGCTCTGTGAATGTGTGTCAAAATCCACAGGAACATCAAATTGGTGCATATTTGCGCCCGTGTGTGTGTGTGTGTGTTTATTCACTGTGGGAAGTTTGATGAGGCATTTGTGTAGGGAAATATGCTCGAAGGTTTGTTTGTGTTCAGGGTTGCAAGTGAATTGCTTTCTCTAAAAAGGTAAACTCGTGACAGTTTAGTGCACGTCAGCCTTGAATATTTAAATCATTTGGTAGCGATTAGCATGATATGAATCCGCTGACTAATTGTAAACTTTGCCTCACCTTTGTTTACCTGCTGCAGTTTTGCTGAGTACACAGGCTCGCTGCATTCATGCTGGACTGCACATTCATTAGTGGGAGCTCAAACTGTAGCGCACAGCCATCTTCTTCTTTCTTGACTGCTTACCAGCCTCAGTGGAGCAGTTTGGGATTAAAAGCCTTGATCATAAACATATTAATGGTATTTAGTCAAGATGGTGCTGACTAGGGCTGTGCAGGTGGTACACATTCTTGGTTCTGTCTTTACACAGAAGTTTATTATGTAGGAGGGCATTATTTGTTTATTACAAAGCAAACCTTGTGAACAGATAATAATATGGGGCAAGATTTTACAACTGTGGAAAGCAAGACAAGCATTAAGTAAGCAGTAGAAATGTGCATTTTTCTTCACCAGGCTAACCAACAAACATTAATGCCCATTAAGCCCACCAGGGAGTATCAACACATATATAAATAGCCCTGAAAATGCAAAAGCTATCTCTGCACTAAGAAGTGCAGTTCCAAAAGTATGGTAGTTACAGACAGAGTAATAAATGAATGAACTAATCTTCATTTTATCTGCCCAAGTGTATTTGTGGTGGAAAAACATACACTCACTTTGCAAGGTACACCTGTTCAATTGCTCTTTAACCCAAATACCTAATCAGTCAATCACATGGCAGCAACTAAGTGCATTTAGGCATGAGGACATGATCAAGACGACCCCATCAGAATGGGGGACAAAGGTGACTTTGAATGTGGCATTTCTGAAAATGCTGATCTGCTGAGATTTCTCACACAACAATCTCTAGGTTGAGTATGGTCGGAAAAGGAGAAAATATCCACTGAACAGCAGTTCTCTGGGTGAAAATGCTTTCTTCTTGTCAGTGTCCAGAGGGGAATGGCCAGATACCTCCCAGCTGATAGGAAGGCACAACTAACTTGAACAACCACTTGTTACAAGCAAGGTATGCAGAACAGCATCTCTGAAGATGCAACATGTTGAACCTTGAAGTGGACTGGCTACAGCAGCAGAAGACTACTCTGGGTATCACTCGGGTCAGCTGAGAACAAGAAACCAAGGCTACAGTTTACACGGGGTCACTAAATTTGGACCACAGAAGATTGGAAAAACGTTACTTGATCTAATTAGTTTTCATTTCAGACAGTTGGATTGTAGGGTCAGAATTTGGTATAAATGTAATCATCATCCAGCCAAGTACCGAAGATTCAAACCAAAGATGCAGCTGGTGGTTACTAATGGAGCACTGCTTAAATGCCTCAGCCTACCTGAGTATTATTACTGACCATGTCCATCCTTTATGACCACAGTGTACATCTCATCAGAAGGCTGCTTCCGGCAGGATAATGCACCGCATCATAAACTGTTTTCTTGAACTTAATAATTCTCTTAATAATTAATTAACTTAATAATTTCACTGTATTTCAACTGCCTCCACAGTCACCAGATCCCTGTCTAAAAGGTGCTTTAACCTTTGGTGGAATGGGAAATTCTCATCATGGATGTGCAGCTGACAAATCTGCAGCAAGTGTGCTATGCTATCACATCAATACAGACCAAAAAATCCATGGAATATTTCTAGCACGTGGTATCTGTGCCACAGAAAATTAAAACACCAAAACATCAGCCTACTACTCAGTATAGTAATCATCTTTCAATCAATCAAAACCTTTGAAAAAAAGGTTAGGATATTGCATATCATGTGCAACAATGTGTGTGAGAAAAAGACATAGTTTAGGAAAGAAAGCAGAGCCTACTTTCCCTAGATGAACACATTACCTACATCCAAAGAATATTTCAAACACTTCCCCTTGTAAAATTCTCTATTACATGGGTCAATAGAGGGCAATGGGAGAAGAATAAATACCCACCCCTCTCCCATAGACTGCAGCCCTCTTCATTGCCTGCACACAAACATGCACACACGCGCCGGCTGACACTCGCTGTCAGCCCATCTGATTGCCTGTTAGGCAGTCTCACCCACCACGACAAGTGCCCTTTATCGCCAAGAACCATTTTCTCCGCCATGTCAGATATGGAGATATTAATAAATGCACAGTGACAGTACTTAGGGAGGCGAGCAGCTATCCTGCCTCTGCAAATTTACCTGCGGGTCACTTTTGTTCGACGGGAAAAAGAAACTATGGAAACAAACAGGTGCGGGTCAAAAACTCATCTCCTCTCCCAGATTAAAAACTCATCTTTCAAGGCAGTGCGGCGTTATTGAGGCTGATTCTCAGTGCTCTCCATGCAAATGGAGGTGTGATTAGACACATGGGAGGGGTGGGGAGGACGTGGCTGGGGATGAGGAGAACAATGTGTCCCTCTGTTCAATTACCCCTGTAAGGATAACTGAGAGATAGAGGGCCAAAGGCTGCCTCTGCCTCAAAACACTCATTAGGAGTTAAGGTTGTGTATTTAGCACAGGATTCAAACAAACAAACGCACAGCTTCACACCATTCTTGCTATTTGGTAAATTACCAGTAATGCACGTGATAATTTCATCATTAGTTTATCTATTAATTTTGTATTTAAGCTATATTAATGGCTACTTGTGTTACATTCGTGCCTTTTTTTTAATTAAGAGGGGACTTTTTTTTTATTTATCTACTATCACTGACTCATGGTAGATAAAAACTTATTGTCATTATTAATATGTTTTCCATATTTATTTGTGTATGTGATGAAATATTAAATAAAATAAAAATATGATGACGATGCAGATCATTAAAGCACTGCTTCAACCCAGCCCACGGGATGCCGCAAGCCAGTATTCTCCTTGTGCCAGTCCCAAACGCGGATAAATGGGGAGGGTTTCCATCAGGAAGGGCATCCAGCAAAAAAATCAAACATGCAGCTTTCCACACCAGATTGGTCAGGACTCGGGTTAACAACCACCTCCTGTAATGCTGGGCAACAGGGTGCAGGTGGAAACTATGCTTCTCTTCCTGTTGGCTGAAGACTAAGGAAGAGCAGGCATTGAGAGAAAACAAAAGGCAAGAATGTGGAACTGAGAGTTGGGAATAAATGTAGAGAGTATTGACTGACTGGTAAAGGAAGAGAGTTGGCTGATGTGATGGAGAAAAAAGAAGGTAGATATATTTTTTGTGCAGGAGACCAGGAGGAAGGGAAGCAAAGCGAGGAGCATCAGAGGTGGATTCAACCTGTTCTACCAGGGTGTTGATAGGAAGAGGAATAGAGTAGGGGTAATCTTCAAGAAAGAACAGACCCTGGACAGGTAAAGGTATGCACTGAAGACAAGAGGAGGGAAAGTCATTAGAAGCGATACTGAATACATGTGTGACAGGTGTAACAGTGAAGCTGCAAGGAGTAGAGGAAGTGAAGGTAGATAGGATTAAATACTTGGGGTTAACCATCCAAAGGAACAGACAGTGCACAAGAGAGGCAAAGAGACAAGTGCAGGCAGGGTGGAGTGGGTGGAGATGAGTCTTAGGGGGGATTTTTGACAGGTGAGTGAGACCAGCTATGATGTATGGTTTGGAGATGGTGACACTGACAAAAAGACAGGAGGCTAAACTGTAGGTGGCAGAGCTGAAGATGCCAAGATTTTCATTAGACAAGTGTAGAAATAAATACATCAGAGGGATAGTGCAGGTTGAGACGGTTTGGGCATGTGCAGGGGAACGAAGGCAGATATTTTGGGAAAAGGATGTTGAATGTGGAGCTGCCAGGCAGGAGGAAAAGAGGAAGACCACAGAGAAAATTCATGGAAGTGAAGGAGGACATGCAGAGGGTTGGTGTGATGGAGGATGCTAGTGATTGTGTGAGATGGAGGCAAGTGATCCGCTGTGGTGACTCCTAAAGGGAACGGCCCAAAGAAGAAGATTAAAGCACTGCTTCAAATGCCTTTTTAATGAAAATCACCCGGGTCCAGCAAAGCTAAACGGGGGGGAAAATGAGGGTGGTTTCATCTGCTGTTGTTTCCTCATTAACCTTAAATTATGCAAACTAGACCAGTTCCCATTCCAGTTTGTGGACAGCTCCCTTTGCTCACTCTTGCAGTACCAACCCCTTCCTCTCCTCCCCCTCCCTCTTCCTACTAGTGCTTTCATGTTGGCTCCAACAATCTGAGGGTCATGTCTGCTTTTCATTGCCAGCCATTCCACTGCTGCTTTCCTCTGTAATGAGTCCTGGTAAGCCGACAAGGTCAGGTGGCACAGACACATGGAAATATCGTTTCTTTTTCATGTGCTAGCTCTGTGTGTTTGCACTGGATCATTTCACCATCTGTGTGTGTGTGTGTGTGTGTGTGTGTGTACGTATGGATGCACATCAAGCTACAAAGCCACCAAGGTCGGTATAAACAGAAACTCATCCATCCTCACACACACATTGTATTTCTCTGGTATAACTCCGTCTTGCTGAGACAGCAGTTACCTGTACTGGCTCTACTTCAGCCTCAGGGTACGGCTTCATAGTAAAGTATGCATATTTATTTACTCTACTGTCTCTCTGCTGTCATGGATGAACTTGTCTGGATTGATGTGGAGGATTAGTATTTCACACCAAATCAGATGGCTTCTCAGAACCTGCCCTTTGGCTTGTGGACTTTTTGTTTTTCAAGGGAAATAATATTGGAGAGAATTATGGATATGAGTGTCATTGTACAGGTACATATCCCAATGAGGCTAATGCTAGAATGCATGAACAGTTAAGAGTCATGGAATATATTTTTTTGCAAATAAGATTTGTTTCAGTAAGACCTAGGGTTGTAGTGATTCTACAAATCAAAGAAATGTTTTGCTGGTTCCTTAAATCAAAGCCTCTTAAAACATTCCAGCTTTCACTGGACTAGCATCCTTTAGCCAGGAACTTCACCACAACAGCTTCACATGGCTAATTAGCATAAGCAACACAGCCATTATGTCCACTTATTACAATCTATGTGTTTGCACTTTTTTTTTTTAAAAAAAAGGAAAATGTGCTAAACAGAGGTTTAGCACAATGTTTGCCTAACACTCAAGGTAGGTAGTTCCATGTATAACTACACGATGTTGCCAAAAGTATTCACTCGTCTGCCTTCATAAGAATATGAACTTGAGTGACATCCCATTCTTAATCCATAGGGTTTAATATGATATCCACCCACCCTTTGCAGCTATAACAGCTTCAACTCTTCTGGGGAGGCTTTTCACAAAGTTTAGGAGTGTGGGAATTTGGGAATTTTTGACCATTTTTCCAAAAGCGCATTTTTGAGGTCAGACACTGATGTTAGACGAGAAGGCCTGGCTCACAGTCTCTGCTCCAATTCATCCCGAAGATGTTCTATCGGGTTGCAGTCAAGACTCTGTGCAGGCCAGTCAAGTTCTTACACACCAAACATCCATGTCTTTGTGGACCTTGCTTTGCACACTGGTGTGCAGTCATGTTTGAACAGGAAGGGGCCATCTCCAAACTGTTCCCACAAAGTTGGAAACATGAAATTGTCCAAGATGTCTTGGTATTGTAACCCACTCCTGGGTAAGTACACCTCACTCTAGGTTCGGGGAGGAGCTGGACATGAGTGCAATTAATCAGAATACACAGAAATTTCAGTTAACTGCGACTTTAGTTCCAACAGGTAACAGTTTCACAACAGTTTCACAGCAAACAACAACTAGGGCCCTTAAAATAAAAATAGAAATAAAATGCATTGTCCTTAATCATTGAAATTGTCCCTTTGAAAGTATTTGTTAGGTTACAACCTTATAGTTCAGTTTGTTCCTCAGAGTTTATAGAGGGTCAGTCAAGTCAAAGCACAGATCGGATGAGGGAATGATCTGTAATGATCCGTCAGTCAGCAAAAAGTCTAGTGAAGTTTCACACTTAGTGTTTATATAGTCTAGAGTGCACTCTTTTTGTCGGTTCACTGTTGCCAGTCGGGGTGACTGGAGGAATCCTACCAGAAATCAGATAAACCATTGGCCACCTGACTGGTTATGCAGATCTGGATCCTGGAAATCACACTGGGAGGCTCGCCATCAATTGGAATCACTGGTGTTTTCTCGTGGAGCTCAAAGCTCACTAAAAGACCTGACCGAGACACGTGGAACACTATTAACTTAGCCGCCACCTCTGCTGATTTCGGCAGCTCTGTCTAACATTCACTTCACTATTGAAATGTTAGGCAATAACTTCGGAACACTTTTTAACAACTTTTATGAAGCCTTGCT
>VVHJ01023242.1:6517-27856 GCA_015107715.1 Tylochromis polylepis
GGGGGAACCCCCCCCCCCCCCCCTCCCCAATCAACTGGTAGTTAGCAAGTGACTGAGGTGTTAGTGAAAACTACATGCATGACAAAACATGAAATACTTGCAGAGTGTGATCTATTTGTGTACATGGACAAAAATTTAGCTTTTTGTTGAAACAGTCGGGATTACCATAAAAATAAAGTAGTGACTGGAAGTTGTTGTTTTGTTTTGTTTTTTACTTACAAGCACCACTTTTTTTTTTCTTGGTTTGTAAGGATGTGTCATCCAGGCAAGCCAGAGAAAGTTTTATACTCACACCATGATGTTTTCCTGACAATGAAAAAGCAAGAAGTAGAGGTGGTTAAGATGGATGAGTTTAAATACCTGGGGTCAACCATCCAAAGCAACAGGCAGTGCATAAGAGGTGAAGAAGAGAGTGCAGGCTGGGTGGTGTGGGTGGAGCTGAATGTCAGAGGTGATTTGTGACAGAAGGGTAGCAGCAAGAGTTTACAAGATGGTAGTGTGACCTGCTGTGATGTATGGTTGGAGACAGTGGCACTAATAAAAAAGACAAGAGGCTAAGCTGGAGGTGGCAGTGTTGATGATGCTAAAATTTTCACTTGATGAGACTAGAAGGGACAGGATTATAAATTAATAGGGGGGACAGCGCAGGTTGAGTGGTTTGGAGAAGATGTGAAAGAGGCAAGCGTGAGATGGTTTGGACAGAGGCAGAGGAGGGATGGTGAATTGGACAAAAGATGATGAAGATGGAGCTGCCAGGCATGAGGAAAATACAAAGACCTCAGAAGTTTAATGGATGTAGTGAAGGAGGACATCCTAGGGATTGGGTGAGATGGGGGTAGATGATCCACTGTGGTGACCCCTAAAGGGGGCACCTGAAAGAAGAAGATAAAGGAGCATGGCTCTGTTCTGGGAAAGCATAGTTACCTGTCTGCCCATACAAAACAGCAAGACTGATGGAAATGTGAATGCAATGTACCATCAGATTTTGATCCACCATGCAATACCATCTGGAAAACAGCAGCTTCATTTTTCAGCATGGCAATGATCCCAAACACACTGCCAAGGCAGTAAAAGCATAGCTGGATAGAAAAACACACAACGGAACATTATCAGTCATGGACTGGCCTCCCCAGACCACAACATTATTGAAGGATTGTGGGATCATAGTAACAGAGAGCCAACATCTAAACAAGAGCTTTGAATGTCCTTCAAGAAGTCTGGGGAACTATTCCTGAAGACTACTTAAAGAAATGACAAGAAAGCTGCCTAAGAGAGTTCAGACTGTGCTGAAGAATAGTGGTGGCCATACCAAATGTTGACTTTCAAGCTCGCTCGAACTGTACAAACTCTAGTTTTGCCTTATATGTTGAGTTTCCATGTTCGCTTGCATGTTTTAATGAATCAAAAACAACAATTTCCCGTTTTCCTAGTGAAATATAAAGAAATGAGGGGTGACTCGAGACTTTTGCACAATACTGTAAGATCATACAAACATGCATTTTTTTTCTCTTTTTGGTAAGGAGAAGATTAAAGGAGCTATTATCCAGACAATCAAATTTAAGTGTTCACTGCAGTGACTTCACCACTGATGCGCCAGTACTGTTGTGTTTCAAAGGATGGATGATACAAGAGGGTAGAGGCCTAAAGGTCTGCCCAGCTGCACATTCTGCGTTGCTGATATACTTTGTATCTAATATTCCACAACAGTCAAAATGTCAATGCTTATGAAAAAAGGGGGTTTCTTTTTAAGATAAAGAAAAATAATTGCAAGCCAGCATATTTTGCAAAGTGTTGCCCTTTTTGACATGGTTAGTACAAACTGTGCAAGAGGAAAGGACTTCTGCATGGCGATGTAGCTTGTTAAGTCGGGTAGGAAACTCTATAGAGACATCCAGTTAAATATTTCATCTAAGTTTGTGCATGCAGTGCCAGAATCAGATGATATTCATGCAGTGCAAGCTGAATCTTTCAGCAGAAAATATGTTGTGATCAGGACCAGATAAAATGTGCCATTCCCCTCACTGATCTTCTATATGGTAGCCCTTTAAAAAAATCTGAAAACCGTTAAAACTGGAAGTGCTTGAAATGTAAGGATTTTGTGTTGGTAATTACAGCCGAGTGACCGACAAACGGTGGTTTCCATTACTCATGGAGTAGAATTATATTTAAGACAAACTCGGCACAAAACATTACATTTAATTTTTAGGCTCAGGGTCTCATTGCTGTAGTTAATGGAAAATCATATAGACATGAATGATGTACTTGTTCAAAATAAAAAAAAATAGATTTATTTTCTACTAAGTTTTACTTTGCACTAAAATCAAGTGTTTGTTTTGTGTCCCTTAAAATGTAAATAAGTTCAGAAAAAATTTTCATCTATCGACTGTTTCATCCTTTTGTTTTTCTGTTTGCTTTTTAAAAAATTTTTTTTTTTTTTTTAATCAAAGGCTGGTCCCACCAATGCTGAAAGTCTGCTTCTTCAAACAGACACAACACAACCACAGTAAACACTTCAAACCATTCACAGTGTTTCATCTGTCCCTCAGCCAGACAATCATCTTTGGAAGCAAAAGGTCAGAATTGTGCTGGCTTTTATGACCATACGAACCAAAGCTTCTGTCGGGTGTGATTCCATCGCGCTGTCTTCTTTATCGCTCATTTTACACTGAGTGCTTGTGCACGTGCACATGTTAAAGATTTAAAAAGGGTGAGTCTTTGTCATGTTTTCAGAATGTGACATAGATGTTTTATGTAACCTGTAATCAGAGATTAGATTATTTCTGAATCAGGTCACATTGCTGAGTGGGCTAGGAGCTTCGAAGCACTCATCTCAACACAGTGTGAGGCATTTTTAATTGATGCACTTGCTCCATTATGTTGACATTTTCTACACCAGAAAAATTGCATTGTTTGCATATTCAAGCACTTACAGCGATCCATATTTACTTTTTATCAACAAGTTAACCTTTGTTGGCAGCAGATAATTTGTGTTATGTGGCTTTGTGAGTGGGTCTCTCTGTGGATTGAGCTTGTTCAGGTGACTGGGATCTGAGGATTTGTTTCTTGAGCTTTCCGGTTTTCATGATGTGGTGCAGGGAGAGGCTACTACTACCAAAGACTACAATTGATTTGAGGCATTGCTTTATCTGCAACAATGTTTAGGTGGGTGGTACTGGTCATGGTCTTATAATCCCAATTTATCATGTTTTATGAAGAGATCAAACTTGTTCTAAACCCGAGTGATAGGAAAACAAATCAGTGAGTGAAACAACAAAGCGGACAAAGTGAATAATATGTTAAATCCTCTATCAGCAATTTAGGTGTAACTTTTCACTCGACTCTCAAATCTCTGGTTCGGTATTGCTTAAGCCCTTTTGTATCTCGCTCCGAACTGGAGATTGCCGTACATGCATTTATCTCTTCACGCTTGGACTATTGTAACTCTCTGTTCATGTGTCTAAGCAAAGGTTCTCTGGAACGTCTGCAAGTTGTGCAAAACGCTGCAGCTAGGCTTCTGACCAAATCCTCTAAGTATTCACACGCGACACCGTTGCTATTTCAGTTACACTGGCTTCCTATTGATATTCAGAGTCCATTTCAAGATCCTGGTTTTGACTTTTAGAGCTTTGCATGGACTGGCACCAGCCTTACATGTCTGATCTTCTGCAGCCCTATGTCCCTAACAGGTCCCTGAGATCATCTGACCAGGGCCTACTTGCTATACAGCACACTAAGTTGAGAACTAAGGGTGATAGATCTTTTGCCACTGTGGCCGCTAGACTGTGGAACTCTCTCCCTCTGAACTTAAGAACTGTGGACTCAGTTGTCGCTTTTAAAAAACAACTTAAAACTCACCTTTCTAGAATTGCTTTTGGTTCATTTTTGCCTGTTTATGTTGTCTGTTTTATTTTTTTCATGACTTGTTATTCTTTGTGCAGCACTTTGTGATTCTCTGTCTAGAAAGGTGCTATATAAATAAAAATTTTACTTTACTAACTTATAAGGTAAAAGTCCAAATGGGACTTGAACGACAGATTCCTAGAAGATGAACCTGTGACTTAAGCTACAGCAACCTCTCCAAACTCATAACTTAGATATTATAGGTCTCTAAAACTGGACCATTATCTGAACACTGTCTTTTAGCCAATATTGATTTAGCCAATGAGCCAAGAATCATCTCAACAGGACACCTTCTGCATTACACTGAGCTGAAGGCAGCGACTGACATAATGGCTAACCTAGCCAAAATTAACCTTGTAACACCAGATCAGAGAAAAAAATGTTTTCCTTTGGCTGGATCCACACTGATGAAAAATGTAAACCTGTCAGTATTACTAATGTGTTACACCTTACTTGTTACTTTTCTAAGTAAGTACAGTATGTTACTTACCAGAGAAAGTGATTTGTTAGACTGCTTTTTAAATCACTTTCACATGACTTTATGTAAAATGACCTGAAACACACTGTCACATAATTACCAGTCAATAACATAAACTTTGGACTAAAGTTCCACAGACCAACACAAAACCCTATCTTAATGAGATCACACATGCAATCTTTCTTTTAGTTTTTCCTGTGTGAACACAAAATCGACAACACACAGCGAAGCTGAAAACCAGCCCAAAGAGACTTTAAAGCAATCGCCACAGTGATTCTACTGTAGAAACACGAGCAGCCTTTGTTACCTGCTGAAGTTCAGGCTCTGGCTGATGGGCTGGAGTCGGCATATACGCAGCTTTAAGATCAGTCTGGTTTTTTCGCTAGCTTTGCATTAGCATGCTGTATGTGCAGCACTGCGCTCTTGTTCTCACGTGTAAGAAAAATAAAAGTAATGTCCATATCTCCACTCCTCTTCCTCCTCCCACAGAAAGTACAAACTGAAATCATTTGGTTGTAGCGCAAGTGTGACTGTAATGTAATAACCAAATTTAGCACAGTAATGTGGTCCCTTACTGTGTTACTGGTAATGTAACACTGGTTGTAACATATGTCAAACTGTGGATAAAATTCTCTGGACGTATTATTCATAACGCTTTTAACTACACAAGTAGCTCCTAGTAGCAAAATACTTGTTGCTATGACTGTTTCTAAAAATTTCCAGTTTAGGCTAAATACTGAAAAAGAACAAACTTATTTAGAAAGCTTCTCATCCCTTAAGAGTGCACCTAAGGTGTAAAAGCGTTAGGACTTTTAAGAGGTTTAAAACAGTGGAGAAAATGGGACAAAGACAAAGAGGTAGAAGCAATATTCTCTAAATGCTGAATGATGGGACGTTAATGAAACGCTACAGATTACATCGTGCAGAGATCATGGTTGTGGCCGATCTCATTAGAGATGCCCTCAAATTTCCCACCCGACACAATAATGCGTCTTCAGTGATCACAATGCCAAGATATCTGGCACCTTGGAAACATGCAACAACGCAGCAGCGATGACTTCGTTTTGTCACGTCCTCATAGTCTGAGCTGTCCCCGTCAATAGGAAATGCACTGGCAATTAAACAATTAAAATCAATCCCCGTGATAAATACATGCAAATAAGTAAGTCTAAGTGAACTTTTTGAATCTGTTTAAAGTCTATCTTAATTCAAAAGAAATGTTAATCACTTAAAACAAGACTCCTAATTACATCACTAATATAATCATTTTTTGTCTTATTTCTTTGTTCATCCCTTCGCTCTTTGACAATGCTCTTGTTTCCATAATTGTGGCAAGTAATTGGAGAATTAAAATTAGAGGACCTAATGTCCCCAGCTGAATTTCCTGCCCACATTGCTGAAAAGAAAGTTCAGACAGAGAAACTTTTGCTGTGACAGCAGTGGAAATACGAGATAATTACACAGTGCGTACTTAAAATATGTCAGAAATCATCAACTTCTATGACTAATAGCAGCTGAAACAAGAAAACCATTCTTCTGGAAAAGGTTCAGCATTGATTGTGAACTGTGAATACTGACCTGAATGTACTGTATGTGCTTATTTACAAGATCCACAGGTTACCACAGTTATGTTATCTAATCTCTCTACAAATAACCTGGTTTTTGTAGCGCTTAAACTATAAAAGTCTATGCTAAATGATCCTGAGATGATGGCATGAAAACCACTGCTAGATTCAATGAATCAATGTTGATCTTCTCATTACAAACCTGGGAAAACTTTGGGTCCTGGCATTTACATGGATGCTACTTTAACAAGTACCACTCGGCTTCACAATGCTATCGAAACAACACTCTCTCATCAGAACATCATTGCCCCTCCAAACAAAAACTGCTCAGGAATGTGACAAAAAGCCGACAGTAAAATTACCAGGTCACAGAGCAACAAAGCATCCGTGGGATGCGCTGGAACAACCTGATCCATGGAGACCCCACCCCAAAGCATCGACTGCCAACATCCTATTCCATTGGCAACCCAAGGGAATAGGCACCCACACAAGCCCTGTTTCCACGCTGCAAAATGTCAGCGCTGTTTTGGCAGCAGGAAATGGACTGACACGATCTTAGGCGCTCTGTACATGGCGTACATTCCACAGGATTAATTTCATTTAAAGGTACAACTTTTACGAACAAAATTATGACCAGTGAGAATTTACATATAGACCTTTAAAGGATCCATTTTATTGTAGGCAACCTCTGTGGTTACCTACAATAAAATGGAAAACAAGTGAAGGCATACACCTACAGTGATTTTTTGAAATGACAAACTGACAGGAAGCTGTATTTAAAGTTCAGTATTAATATTCCTGCACGTTGCACACTTACGAAGTACAAAATCAGATGTTAGAGAAGTCAATCACTCTTCCCCACAGACTATGAGCCAGACTTAAGTGTTTTGCTTTTTTTGATTAGTGCCTCCTCGTTTGTTGTGAGGAATAAGGAGAGCAATCCATCATTTTCTGGTGTTCTTCTACATTTTCTCCTTTTGTTGCACATGGCAGATATTAAAAAGCAGGGCAGAAAGAGCTAAATAGACCCAAGACCCAAGGGTTGACACGATGTTATAATGTGCTGTTGATTTTTCCTCAAACGTTAATTTGCTCCGGTCCTGAGACAGAGTTATTCAAACCATTTTCTGATAAAAGCCAGGGCCCATTGAGATGCAGCAGCGGTGGCAGCTGATGTGACAGGATCAGGCAGGACCGAGCCACTTGCATCTTTGGCTAGCATACTGTACTTGTCTAATGATGTCACATTACATGGTCACCTAGGAAACCGACAAAAGACTTGAGGAAAAATGGTGAAGAAGGTGCAATTTCCCTGACTGACAGGGCTGTGTAATGCTGTGCAGCATGCATAATTAAAAACGTGGCACACACTCCTTCTGGCTTGTTGAGTCTGCTGTTGAGCTGAAGCAGTTTTTAATGTTGTTCTTGTGCCTTCAGTGTAGTGTACTCTGCACTGACGACTGTCCCCTGTGGATGTGTGGGAAAGAGGAGGGGATGAGGGGATGCAAGGAAACAAGTAGATGGCTGGCTTAATGCTTGTTCCCGGTTTAGTGGCTGATTTTAGATACAATCAAAATAAACATGGTACCTCAGAGGCACAAGGCTTCCTTCCAGTGGTGTTATTTTCTTTTTGTAATTTGCTCAGTTTTTTTGTTTTTTTTTTACATTTTTGTTTATTTTATTGTTTTTCTTGTAGGCAGTGAGTCAAATCGATCCAAAAAAAGCAGCTGGATGGTAGAGTAGGAAGAAATGCAGGCAAGTAAACATAGGGCGTGTCACTCAGCACCGGAGGCAGCCGGGATTCAACCTGTTGTTAGTTTTATTGGTCAGAACTGGGAACTTGATGATAACTGTCAGTTGTAGCCAAAAAACAAGAACAATAGCTCGTCTCCAACTTTTGATTTTCCTAAAAAGAGCATAAGTGTGATCCTTCAGTAACTTTTGGCAGGTTTAGCACTCTCACGTGAATCAAACTAGCAATTTCACCTCCAAGACTTGGAGTTTACCTTCCTGAAATTGTTCTTCATCTAGAATGCTAAATTAGTCTGCAGAATAACATGCTCAGAGCAGTTGTTATCCTTCTTCATTTCTGCTGTGGCTGATATAATGCCATCGACTTTACAGAAAACAACTGGGCTGCTATGTAAAAAGTTGAATGCTGTCCAATTCTTGTCTGATAGAAATTCTAGTTGTTCATCATTCCTGAATCTTTTTTGTTGTATTTTTAATTTCGTTGCCCCAAATGTTTTTCAGTTGGTAAAAAAGTCTCGGACTCTCTTCCAACAAGGCCATGCTGTTGTAATAGATGCAGTATCTAGTAATCTGCAATATTCCTTAGAAAAGGTGTTGTCGGGAAGGGTGCATATGTTGCTCTAAAACCTGGAAGTCAAATCTATCCAAAAGTCGTATGTTCACGTCGGCGTTCTTTGCATGATAGAGCTTTAATTTACATTTCCACCTGATCGTCCAACCCTGATTTTCAGCCTTGACCCTTACACACAGAGATTTCTGCAATATTCCCAGAATATTTTGATGAGATCATGTAATGTAGATACGTGTGTAGATATGTAGAGATATTCAAAGTCTTCACAATTTTATGTTGAGGAACATTATTTTGAAATTGTTGTTGACATACCTCATGTTAGTTAGTTAGTTTCAAAATGTTCCCCTGACTGTTTCTTTTTATTATTGCTTACTTTTGCTCACAGCTTTTTCAAGACATGAATCAAAATTCCAAATTAGTTAATATTTTTCATCAGAGTGATTTAATGTGAAATGTACGGAAGAGGAATGGGGCCACTGAAAAAAAAAAAAAGTGGGCATGTCTTTTTTTTTTCTTTTCCAGAATTCTGACTTTAATCTCAGAATCTTTCTTCTTTTTCATTCATAGACTTGGAAATGGACTGGCTTTTCTAGTCTTACTTATCACTCAGAGCTTTATCTGTCCTAAACATAAACAATATTACGGTAAATTTAATAATTTAATATGTACTTCTTGTATTTGGTCAAATTTAGCCTGATATTGCACCTTAAAAGAACCTTTTTTTAACTGTAAGAAATGGTGCAAATATGTACCTTTTTAGTGTTTTGCTTTTGAAAGTGTACACGTAGTTAACACAATGTTTAGTAATTACCCTTAGGTCATTATTGTACCTACAGGGACAAAAATGGACTTTTGCTGTACCCCTAATTCTGAGAGTGTATGGTGCCTATCTTTCCCCATTCATTCACTTGTGAGCGACCTCTAAGACCCATTAACATTTGGAGAACAATACTAGAAATGAAGTTAGTTAGTTTCAACTGACTGCTTTGTTGTTCCAGTAATAGACTGGTGCAGCAGCAAAGAAGTAAGCATCGAAGTCCACTTATTGATCCAAATCCTTTTTTTTCCCCTTTGCACAATCTTGTGAAACATTCAAGTCTCTGAAAGTATTTTCTCAGGAAAAATGGATGACAGCTTGCATACTTTTAGGAGGGACACATTTGAACTGTGATTTTATCATTTCTCTCTTTTATTTTTTCATTCTGTTCCGTGCACGTTTAGCTTGGCAATCGCTCTTCTGCTTAGCCTTGCACCTCTATCCTAGGGGACAAACGTGGGGAGTCAAGAATCGACACCAGGAAAGGGGAGTCGTCTGCAGAGAGACGTGAAGACGCAGTGATGTGACTCTGTGCCAAATGTTTACAGGCGAGCTGACACAGTTAGAAGATGGAGAGGGCTGAAACGAGCCTGTCTCTCTCTGCACTCTTAGAGGAGCAAGAGATAGGAAATCTAGGTCATCGCCACTGATGCATTGCAAAGCGAACTTCAAACAAACCTGGCCTTTAGCGCAATGGCTCTCCAAAGCTGTGCTACATGCCATCAGAGACTGATCACCATTTTCTGCCAAGAGCTGCCAAGACATGATGATATGTACAATAAACGCAATCTTTATCTGTCAATCTTTCGGTCTATTTGTATATGAATCTGGCTTCATATACACAGAGTAGTCTTCTTGAATCGGGTTTTATAACCAATTAGTTGTCCTGTAGTTGGACCACATGCAAGGCTTCTATTTCTCATCTGCCCTTCACTTGGAATTGCCTGAGGGAAGTCTTATCCTTAATCATAGCCTTGGGAATTGTGTTAAAAAGCTTTCTTCCACCATACAAGACTTGATCTTTCTATTTCAAGGGCAACTGTTTAAAATGATAGTATTGCGTAGGAAAGGATTCCATTTCCTTTAAGAGGCAGCTCCCTCAAATTGCACGTTCGGACATATTTTTTGTCAGTTTAGAGGGGGAAAAAATTTCATTTGATCATTTATCACTTTTAGTTTTTAACAGATTTTACTCATTCATGCTGGTGAACAGTTAATGGAGACAAAGAAAAATGTAACGACTCCAGATAATGGCATTCAGGATGTATTGTTTCCCCTCAAAGACAGATGCAAAGACAAAATTTGAGTCATGAGTGATCTCAGGCTACACATCAGTAGTTTGTATAACTTTTCAACAGCCTTTGCTTGTGTGGGTCTATTCTGATTTAGCGGCGATGTTGCTAGAAACAGAAAAAGCTCCCATTAGAAATGCATGAGTTTAAAATCCAAATGAACCGAGAGCTGCATTAAAGGGAGAACAAAAAGACGGCCCTGCAGTTCAGAGGAGACACTGTTTTGTGCTCATCCTTGCAGAATAATTTTAGAATAATATTTAATCTTGTGGTACATTATGCAAGTTATATATAATGAATACAAGTCGCAGGATGTGAGTGTACTTGTTGTGTATAGGATGAGTGTTAAGTAAATGGTGTTTGCACTTTGCTAACATCAAATACTCAAGTGAATGTGTCCAGTGAGTGTTTAAATGTTTTTTGTTGTTGTTTTGTTTGTTTTTTTCTTTTTTACACTGTAGCCTGAAAAACAGCTGTAAACAATGAATTATATAATCTCCACTTTTAAATTGTATTGTGGTTCTTTGCTTAGCTGATTAATATTACATGTGCAAGGGGAGAAATTCTAATTGTGATGTGACAGCAGTGGGGTTAAATTAGGTTGCATTTAATTCATTGTTATAGGAAACAATTATGAGTAAATTCAGTCTGAAGTTCCCAAAGATATTTAATCCTTCCTCCAAAGAAACGGAAACACGGTTGTTTTAAATATATTCTAACCAATTTTGTAAATGAAAAGGCCAGAAATGTTAGAAAGCTGTATAGACTATGTCACGAGCCGACCCCCCACACACACTGGCACACACACACCGGCACACACACACCGGTTGCTGTTAGTTCACAATACTCTTTATTTGCCACTATCCACTGTGCTCTCAGGCGTCTATCTTGCTTCTCTCCCTCTCGTCACTGCCAGGACAGAAGAAAAATACACACAATCAGTCACCGATGATCACCGGCACCTCTCACCTGCGCAGCTCCGCCCCCCCCGAGCTCACTGCCTCACCTCCTCCCTTGCAGCCGCGCCAGGGACCACACCCCGCCACAGACTACTAAGTAAGGTTACTTAACTTACTTAAGTCTTACTTACTTAAGACTACTATTTTGAGCCAGAAAATTCCAAACATGGTCATTTCTTCAGGTATTCACATACATTTTGGTGATTTTCCAGGGACGGATTTTAAAGCCCTTTACTTCTCAATAACTGTTGCCGTTTGGTGGCATAAAAAGAATACATGCCATCTCTATTTACGCTGATGACTTACAGCTTTATGTGCTTATATGTCCTGGAAATTGGGCGTTGATTATAATAGGGATTTTAATAGATGACATTGATAATTGCCACAGTTTTGGACTAAAATACATGGATTGATATATTACTACTTCCAAAATTGTCCACTGTTGTGTTTTTTTCCACACAGTTAATTTTCTTTTTTAATAATTTATTACAATAAATTTTTGACAGCTGAGCAGTTTTAGAAATTTTAACAAGTGATGTAATGACAGCAGCTGTGCTTCTTCTGTTCCTCGGCAAGTAAACCTTTACTGTGGTGAGCTATTCTGTGGAAAACAAACCATGTGCAGCATAAAATTAAATAATGGATACTCTTGACATACTGGAAAGGGCATTTTTTTCAACATGGATTTGTTTGTCTGCTCTGCAAGATCTCAACTTTTTGCACTTGTGTTGTATTCATAACATAGTAGGTTTCTGCCAGAACTACAATTATTCCCTGTTACTGTACGGTCTTTATCTTACATTACAATATAAAGTGCCTTGAGGTGACTGATATATAAATAAAACTGAACTGTGTTGAACTGAGTTTAAATTTTAAGCGTTATAAATTGTAACTTTTTAAAAAAAAACAGACTGACTAGACTAGGCTTCTGACCACAGTTACGTCCTCCTGTTCTTTGCCTTTTTTCGTGGGTACACCATAACAAATTTATTAGGCCGCCAAAAATCATTTTCTTATGTTTCTGTAATGGTTGATCCATGTTTAAAGACTAAAATATAATTCTTGTTGTTATCCATGAGTTTTTAAATCGACTGTTTTACAAAAAAGTAGGTAAACAATACTGAAGCACATTGTCATTATTTTTTGATGAACACAACAAATAACAGTTATTTACTTACATTCCTGAACAGAAAAACGAGTTTTAGGTGTTTAATATTATGCTTAATTAATTTCTGACTTAAATTTGGGAGTAAATTAAATGAGTTTGTGACAGATTTTTAAAAAAATATTGGTGTTTTCTTGTTTTTATGAAAAATACATTTCTAATAAATTTGTTAAGCACTGTATACTTGTTGAATTGGGGCTGTAATGGTGACACATCAGTTTAGAAGATTGTTGGTACAGTAAGTCAAAGATAATTAAAGCCAAACAAGCGCCTCACTTTAGGGCTTTCCTCACAATCCCAGAAAGTGCATTAACAACATCCTTCAGTAGGCCGGCTGCTCTCTCTTCAATCATCATTAAAAATACTAGTCAGTGTTAACGGCACTTTGGTACAGGTATTAGCAGACTGTCTTTAAAAACATACAATGGGACAGGACTCTAACGTCATGAAAAATATTCACAGCAAAACAGTTTTGCATCAAAAGATAGCCAAAGTAAATGCTCCAGCCTTCCCACTTTGCCAACTCAAACCAGCGGCTCTTACTCATCACTGACAGTCTCAGCGGGGCGATTTTTGCCTCGCATAATATCTTAAATTGGATAATCTCATACGTCACACACTTCGGATGAGAGCGCGGAACTCCCCCATATTGAGTCCTGCTGAGCAGTAGCAAGTCGTGTGATAAAAAGCCAAACACTTCCTGCCAGCTGTGTGGGAGGCATGAAGTGTTTTATAGAAAACAGCAGCTGAATGGTCATTATTAGTTACATGAGATGCTCACATGACTCCATTTCTATTCTAGTTGGTCTATTATTGTTGCTGGAGATGTTGCCTGGCTATAGTGCCCCAAAATTTTACTTTGAAGCGGATTAAAGACGTCAACTGCAGCTCATTTGTTCCTTGTCACTATTAATGGTCATGCCTTGTTTCATGTTGAGGTGCAGATTTCAAATATGATCTAAGTTTTGATCACGTATGGACCACTCGGGTCTATTTCCATTAATTAAGAGAAGGGAAATGTCCGTGTGAAGGCAGGGGGCTTTTTGTTTCAGGGTACTGAATATCTTGATTAGTGCTCGTGATGCATCATTCATAAATCAAAGTGCAAGGCCTGAATCGCCTGGTTACCACTACAAAGCCAAACAGAGCTCACTGGGAATTACTTATTATTCATTCACTCAATTATGTTCTAAACAAGATTTCAGGGAAACATGTAGGACATGGTGAGTAGATCAGACCTGGTGCATTCACATTCCATTGAACACACAGATGCCAGAATAGGCTGGCTTTGAAGAGTGTGACCCATCTAACAGAAGCAATAACGTGTGCCATGTCCTTTTGTCAAATCCTTTTAGCCCCATTCAGTCTTAAAATTGTACATTTCTTTGCTTTTTTTTGTTGTTGTTTTGTTTTCTATAAACACAGCGACTCTTATTAAAATAATGTGGCATAATGTCAAGCCTCAGTGCATAATAACCTCCACTGTACTTTCTCCCCAAGCATCCATATCACACACATCCTGAATTTTAATGCAGACATAGACGCTGCTTGATGAGCTGTGATTCAGAATGCAAAGCTGTACACCAAAAGTTGATGGACTGGAAGAATAACTAAAGAATAAGTCTTTTTCATTTTAGCTTAGAGAGACATCTCTGAAGTATTTTATATACTCTTGGTATTGTTC
The DNA here is from genome assembly GCA_015107715.1 of Tylochromis polylepis. Classification (NCBI taxonomy): domain Eukaryota; kingdom Metazoa; phylum Chordata; class Actinopteri; order Cichliformes; family Cichlidae; genus Tylochromis; species Tylochromis polylepis. Next base: position 20,701 of record VVHJ01023242.1, read on the forward strand.
CTAGAGTAAAAGTTCTCTCAAAATTAGATCATTACCTACAAACAAGTCAATAATCAAATTAATGTGAGTAAAAAGTGAGCAGAATTTTTATCGTAACTCAGTTCCGGAGCCGGATTATGTTTGTAGACATGACCAGGCCGAGGCCATTACTGAACGTGGGGTCTGTTTTGTTGGTCTGTCACTGTTATCATTTGCTTCTTGAAAAATTAGACTCGAGCACATACATTGCATCAAATGACCATTTTATGTAATCTTAACAACAGTTGCAAGTTCTCCTTTCTTAGTTGTTGACAAAGCTTATAAGATCCATCCATCCATTTTCTACCGCTTATCCTTTGCAGGGTCGCGGAGTGCTGGAGCCTATCCCAGCTGTCACAGGGCTAACACATACAGACAGACATTCGCACTCACATTCACACCTATGGGCAATTTAGAGTTTCCAATCAACCTATTCCCACTAACTGCATGTCTTTGGACTGTGGGAGGAAGCCAGAGTACCACTCAAACTCCACACAGAAAGACCCCGGCCTTGGTGGAATTGAACTCAGGACCTTCTTTCTGTGAGGCAACAGTGCTAACCACCGTGCCAATAATGTAATTGTATATATATATGTATGTACTAGATGTAACTCTAATTCTGAGTATGTAAGAGCCTTAATGGTCTTCAACGTTGATGAATGGTGGCCCCTTTGTGGCTCCGCCCTGGTAACAATTATAGAAATTGAAAATAGTAGTGTTACTGCTTTTGCTCAGTAAATAGTTGCTGCTCAGATTATGTTGCCAGCAGTATGAATGAGGTATTTTTTTTTTACATAATTAATATCATAATATATCTTGATACATAGTAACATACTGATATACAGTAGACTGATAAAGGACTTTTAAGACTGATACTGGAACCGATATTTGGCCATTTTTTAAAAGCCGATATTTCAGTATATCAGCCAATCAATTTTTTTTCTTCTTTAGGACACATAAAACATAAACAGATTTTTCTAGCATTTGTTATGTGTACTTATTTTTCAACTGGTTTAGGCCCTTGTCGGATCAGCTGGTCGTCGTGTTCGTGGTGTTCCAAACATGGAGAAGTTGCCGACTAGGCTCTGTTGGAGAAAATATGCAACATCAACACTCATAACATGATCGAAAGATGTTTTTTGTTCTCTCTCTTTTGCTTTTCAAATTTTCATTTATGGGTCATTATAAACACAGATAATTGAAATCTGCCAATAATATCAGCCGGCTGATAAAACCATCAGGCACTACAGTGGACTGTATCCTGAAGAGAAAGAAGCATTAAAAATGGCATCAAAGATGAAAAAAGCATGGATGAGAAGCAGCTATGGGTGTACTGTTTTGTTTTTTTCTTTTTGATGCTGTTTCCATTCATTACAAAGAACTTCTTTTTATATTATGACCTGTCTTAATATAAACACAAACAAGTAGGCCACATTGCCAGCTGTCCTACATTTTTTTGACAGTGTACAGCACCAACATGTAGATGTAGGTCTTTGAGCCATTATGCACAACGGCAGTGACACAGTCATCATCTATTTCGATTTTCTCACCAGTGTTTATTCACGAACCATAAAATTGTGCATATTTAAATGGCAGAATTTGGATTGGATTTGATTATGGAGTATAGTCTCGTATATATACTTAACCTGTTTTTGATTTGAAGAACGCAGCACAGAAATCTGAGCTTCTCTCCTGGCTACATCTGTAGAGGATTAAACATTATGTCAAGCTGCACAAACTCTTTGAATAAGGATGTTAAGCTCACATCACCACTTGCCTCAGATATCATGCTTCTCATTCCCACTTCCCCAGTGGATACATATGCAGGGCCTAATTTTCTTCTTGAGCAGCATCATCAAAATATGATTGGCCCACAGAGGCCCTCAGACGTCTGTGAATTCTGTTTACATGTAGCCTCTTTCTGTCTATTTTGGAAGGTTGTAATTCATCAATACTGTAATGCTGCAGGACTGTTCTTGTCAACACATACTGACACTTTATTTGAGCATTTACATGTGCACGAGGTAATAAAAAAGTAATGAGCCAATGAAAAAGCACTATTAGGTGTCGATAAGGTGAAACAACATCCAGGAACGCAGATGACAAAGGGACCGTTTTTCCCTGTAGTCTTCTTAAAGGTTAGCATTTGTCTCACCCTCCTCGTCCTCTTTACCTCATTCCTTCACTCTTAAGCTAGCACACGTCTTTTGGAAGCATAAAAAAAAAAAACTGTAGAGAGCTTCAAACACTTCCAGTCCAAGAAAATTCTTTCATCATTTCCCAGCCAAGTGCAGCAGTTTCTCTTGACTGCTTGTAGACCTTTCATGGGATCACGCAGAGACTGGGGTTTTAGGTGGGTGGGATATGGGTAGTGTTTGGGGGCCCAGCGGGGGTCTGCCAATGCTGCAGTTTGCTTTTTTTGGTTTGATCCGAAATATTTGCACTCGTTTCTGTGAGTGGTTTCATTAGATTCATGAGGCTAATTATAAGTTGGCCACCGCCTGTAAACTTAAGTTGCATCGGAGTTTGGGTAATAGCTTTGAAGCGTTTAGTGTAAAGCAAAAAGTGTCTATAGCTTGGAAAGGCAACAAAGTCCATTTCTGTGACAAATCTTTGGAGAAATGGCCGAGGACAAGAATTACATAAGTCATCCATTTCTTTTTGCGCTGCAACAGTTCCTCCTCCTTAAACTGCTCTTCATTGTTTCACTGTCACAGATCAGTTCACTGCTTTCGTTCGGTTTGCTCGGCCACGTGAGACGAGGCCATTCAGACAAGCTTTATAGTACACATGCATCACGAGTAAACAGTGGCTCCCTGAAAAGAATTACCATTTTGAGCTGTCAGATGTAGGCCAGGAGGACGATAAAAATATCTGCAAACCAGACTTACCTCTGCAACTATTTATTTTTAGAACCTGGGTTCAGTTACTTTTTTTTTTCTTACTTGTGTAAGGCTGGAAAGAAACCAGGTCCAAGTGCTATTGTGTTATAGGTCACTAAAAACCTCTCTTTTATCGCTATTTTTAAGACGTTTTGCAAACACGGCTCGGTGCCGTGCAGTTTGGAAAAAACGGACTCCTGGGGCTGATATGACACGGAGTTTTGACTGTCAGAGAAATCAACGTGCGTCGTGCACAAATTGTCTGGTCCCTCTTTGTTTGGTTCAGCGGGGGTTCATTGTGACTTTGCAACACCCAATGTGTTGCTTTCCCTCGCGTGCTGAAAGAGACGTACTCTCGCCACTTTGTGCCTAAACAATACTTCAAGCTGATCTGTGTGCAACAGACTGCGAGGGAGCCAGGCTGCTGTCACATCCGAGAACTCTGTCGACTTGTAGGAATCACTCACCCATATTTGGCTGGTGGCCTTGGGGAAAAAAGAAAAAAGAAGAAACATCTTATATTAATGTACATTGTGCTTTACCAAAAAATAAGGCCTAAAAATAATTTCTTTAAACATTTTGGTATAGAAAATTGATGTAACAGCTCCCTTGAAACACAGGAGCGCTGTGGATTCTGTTTATCACATTCAAACTTAACGTCAAGTCGTATCCCATTAAATCTCCTCTGGGGAGCTGGACTGAATTGGAGATGAGTGGTGAATTATGCATTGGCTGCGTGGTGACATCATCTCCAAAAACACATGCCCATGCATCATCTCTGCATGAGATGAGAGAGGTTATGTCCTTTTTTGCTGCAAACTCTGCAACTGGAGAAAAGGAAGAATGCAACTTGCTCTTTGTGAAAGGTGCACATGAAATGAGCGGTATGCGTGATTACTCAAGCATGGGAACAAACAAAAACTGGCACTATTTGCGCAACGGGAAGGGTCACGCTTTGTTAATCTGCATGGTAGGTTATAATAACTTTGTCATGTTGAGATGTTCTCCGCTCGGTCCTTTTTAGCGCTCTCCGTTTGGTAGGCACTAACTGGAGAAGGGCTTCGAGGCTTCCTCCAGTGACCTCATTACCCCAATTAAATCTGTAGCCTTCTCTGAAAACAGTCCATCTCGCAAAGTGATGTCTGATTATCGCTCTCAGTCCAAATGAGGTTGCTGCAGCTGAGGAAGCAGGCCTGGGACATATGGTCGGGCCTTTTTACATTTTCTTGCAGTGAGGTTCTTCCTTTTTTTTCTGCTCATTTAGAAGGATTTTTTTTTTTTTAACATTTGAAATAAAAATCAGTTTAGGATGTTTGCAGCAACACTTCTAGATGAACAATGATGACGTTCCAAAGTTCTTCCAGCATTGTTCTTCATGTGGCTGAAACATTACTTACATCTAGTTTTCACGCAGCAACAACAACAGGTTCTCATCCCAACGCGTAACATCCCAACGATATGACAAATCGTCGCTGTTTTACGCGTTGGGAATGACAGCGGGGCATTGGGAATGTTCACTTTGAGATCCTGAATCTGTTTGGAATACACTATATGATGGCCACAACATGAAGCTATTTTGTTGTTGATTTATCAGTGATACTTTCATGTGTTTGTGTTGGAATGGACGGCTGGAGCCTCTACTCTAACCATCTCTTACCGCTGCGAGCGGGTTTATATTGGAGTATATTCAGAACCCAGAGCGTTTAATAAGGATGTGGAAGGGTGCCTTTTGCGTCACTGTGAGATGCCTTGGGCCGTGACAAATCGTCAGTATGTTACGTGTTGTGACTGATAATGCTCTGGCAATAAGGAAGACCTGTACGTTGTTCATACTTTCTAAACTAATTATGGAAATGCTGGTCAGGGGCATTGCTACCAGTGTGTTGTATTCAGTGTGCATGTTTTTATTTGACCGTCGTATCGTCTTTCTTTTTCGTTAAAGCTCACCCAGTTCCAAATTGTTACTTCTATCAACTTAGAAAAATTTGTCATCTAACTGTAAACCTGATGAAAAATACTGACTGGGATCCATATTTACAACTCAGTTTGCAGTAAAGAAATTGACTATTTAATACTTGTAATGAGTGGAAGGGGGAGTGGCTCTTCTTGACAGTTTTCACCTTATATTGTTGCGACTGTAATCAAACGCATCCAAGTAATTTTGAGTTTTATAGAAATTTCCAACACTCAGTACTCACTTGGGACCACTTTTCATCGCTTCGACTGTTAATGCACTGGGTACACGTTGTCATTTTGCTGACATGCCAGGTAGAATTCCAGGATAGCATCTTCCCAGAATCATCTCCCGTAAATCCTCTTCCACGAATCACCTTCCCAGAAGGCAGGAGATTGTGCAGAGAAACAATATTTATAGACCATCATTTTACTTTCGTTTTTGACTGAGCTTTTAGCTGCAGTTTGAGCAAGTCTAAAGCTACACGGTGAGAGAAATGATGATGATGCTTTCAGTTAAAATAACTCCCCCCCCCCATCTACAGCAGACCTCTCTATGGAAGCTTGTTTCCAGCACTGAAAAAAAAAGCTACCTGTGGCGGAAGTGGTTTGTGGCACGGCTGCAGGGGAGGCCGACACCTCCGGAGCTCCATCAGTTATCACGCCTCCCCTGCATAAAAAGAATGAACTGGGTCCTGAGTAGTGGTTGTGTGTGTGTAGGTGCAGCTGAAAAGCTGCGACCGAGTGCTGAAAGCGACAACAACCAAATAAAGATGTTGAAATGTACGAACTGTGTGATCGGGTCCATCATGCGTGCTGCTACATTACCATTTATATCTCGAAATTTTGACTTAGGAGTCTGAAAATTTTGAGTTACTAGTTAAAAAATTTTTTTTGAATAACTTGAATTTTCAAAAGAAAATGACGTCCTTCATGGAGCTTCCTGAATGGTAGAGCTTCTTTTTTTTTTTCCAGCACCGGAAACAAGCTTCCATACTTCTCAATTTTAGTTGTTACTGAAGTGATAGCAGCAGAGGATGTTTGGCTACAGTCTCATGGCAACTGTTTCAGTTGTTTAGGGACTTCTGATGTCTGTCTGACTACTGATTGATCCTACACGGGTAATTGGTGCTTTAGACCAGTGATTCTTAACCATGGGGAATGGGCCGCGAGCCACACCTTGAGGTCCACAAAAAACTTTTAGTTTTACACCTGTGGGGCGCGAGGGCCACGGGACATCATAAGTTTTTAATTGAAGACACTACGGACTACTGTTATCCATGAAAATCTCGGTGGAATATTTCAAGAGAAAAGAAAACGGCCTGCAGATGCAGAAACAGTCTGTTGTGTCACTGACTGGTAACTCTAAATGTGCTTGTGGCACAGAGTAAAAAGTCTTTCACTATAGCGGAGGAGTTGATTTTGCCTGCCGTTGTAGATATGTGCTGTGAGATGATCGGAGAGGCTGCTGCAAAGAAGCTACTGACTATCCCACTCGGTGAGCCACCGTATCACGGACACGGCCTTAGACATACAGCATCAGCTTCTGGAAAGAATAAAAAGTAGTCAGTTGTTCTCTTTGCAACTAGACGAGTCCACTGATGTCACGAATGCATTGGTGTCGGTTTTTGTTCATTATCGCTGGGACAGCAGTTTGCATGAAGACATGCTGTTTTGTGGAGAGCTACCAACACGAGCCACCGGCTCAGGAATGTTTCCGCTGCATTGACAGCTACTTCACTGAGAACGACCTGGACTGGCAGAACTGCATTGGGGTGTGCAGCGATGGCGCAGCTTCAGTGACTGGCAGGCATCACGGCGTCATTAGGCAGATTCTTGATCGTGCACCAGAAGCTAAATGGACCCAGTGTTTTCTCCACTGTGAAAGCCTTGCAGCAAAAAAGATGTCACCAGAGTTCCACGAGGTGATGGATGTAAGTGTGAAAACTATCAACTTCATTAAAAATAATGCTGTGAACTCCAGATGTTTTGCCAAGCTTTGTGAGAACATGGAAGCAGATCATGTCCAGCTGCTCTACCACAGTGAGGTGAGATGGCTTTCAAGAAGACTGGTCCTCAAGCGTTTGTTTGAACTGAGGAATGAGGTCTTCTCTTTTCTCACTGAGAAAAATATCTCCTCTTGCACATTATTATGCCAACTCAAAGTTCGCAGCTAAGCTAACATTTTTTCACTGCTGAACCAGCTGAACATCTCACTTCAAGGGAGAAACAGCAACATGTTTTTTGTTGCAGACAAAGTTGAAGCTTTCAAGAGGAAACTTGCTTTGTGGACTAAGAGGGCC
>VVHJ01023243.1:2533-14106 GCA_015107715.1 Tylochromis polylepis
TTTTTTTCCCTTTTACAGTGTTAAGAGTAGAATTTAAGCTCAGTGTGTCTGAACTGTAACAGTGGAGGGCTGGTAAAGATAAGAACAGATTTTCATATTCAAACAATACACATACACAATAAAGAAGGCTAAAGTGTAGCTATTGGAGGGCATTAAGGGACTATTTTCATAAACAAAGACTTCTACATTTGTAAGTTCGATTCGAGCCTTAACGGTACGTTTAAATTAGAATTAAAATTAGAATAAAAAAATACTTGTTACAATACCATTTAAGCAGAAAAGGATCAGACAGACTATATCACTATATAGAAATATGAGCATTTTGAATTAATTGAGCCTTTTCTTTGCTTTTTAGGGGAATGACACCGGCACAGGCCGACACCCAGTTTCTTGAAAATGCCAAGAAGCTGTCCATGTATGGCGTGGACCTGCACCACGCTAAGGTATGAATAACTGAATGAATCCTGTCCTCTCCATTGTTGTTAACATCTGTGGCTGAGCAGTTTCTTTGATGTGGGGAGAGGGTGCTGGTGGGCCTGTGTTTGTGTGTGTGTGTGTGTCAGCTGTGCAAACACTCAGGGAGGCCATTACCATGGGAACAGCCAGTGTTTCTCACTGGGATAGCAGGTCATCAGTGTACTGCGTGCATGTTTTCATGTTTGTCTCAGTATGTTTGTGTCTCTTGGTGCAGTATGGGCAGAAAAATTAGTCTTAAAAATAGAAAGGAAGGATGAGAGATTGAGAAGGGGAAATAAATGGAGGACAGAAATAAGGCTAGAGTAAGATGGGGACAAATACTTGAAAGAGGCGAGCCCCCTTTAAGGGCATGCTCCACTTTTTTGCAACACGGAGAACCGAGGGAAAGATGAGAGCAGCAGAGAGGGCCTTTAAAATGCTGAAAATCTTTTTTTCTGTTCTCTCTCTCTCTTTTTTTTTTGGCCTACCAGAGATGTGGGAATTCAGGGAGTCGATCTATTTTTGTCCTGTGCCATTAATTTGTTGCTCAAGTCTCAGAATCCCCAGTGCCCACAAAGGAACTGTTTCAAATACTGGATGTCAAAACATTTTAAAAGCACAAATGTAACACACACACTGAGTAATGGTATTACGGGGAATTCACTGCTTTAGCTGTGCAAACACAAAGATGGACAATAAAGAGAGATTCATTTGAGCAAATAAAACTGTTGGCAGTTTAAAAAAAAAACAAACAGTGGGCAGCTTGTGTGAACCAGACCTGGGACTTGGTGCTAAAGCGATTGTGCCCAAGTGGCAGTCTCTCTCCAACCACTCAGCTCTATGATCTCTCTATTATCTCTGTGCTAATGTGGATTTTTGTACAACTTTATAATTTAATACATAATTGTAATAACATCAAACAACATGTGAGCTGCTTGCTTCAGTTATTTGCAAATGTATTGACAGAAAAATCCGATGAAAATAGTTTGCTTTAACATTCCCTCTGTCAGTGTAACCAGCCAAAATATTTGAATGTAGCTGCAGCGCAAGGTCAAAGATCGATGAGCAGCTAATAGCATGGCAAGGCCATGTGGTGTTTGTGTGCATGTGTCCTGATAAAACTGTCCATTATCAACATATTGCATTCTCCATTAGTACAACAGATTTTTCCTGTGTTACTTCACTACTGTAATCAATACCATTAGCAGATGGTCTGGGAACCTTAAAAGCTTTGTCAGTTTGTTAGTCTGCAGCGAAATGCGTTACAGTTGTACTGAATGGCACTGTTTGTGTGTGTGGTAATGGTGACCTTAAACAGTCTACTTTAAAAATCAATCCATGCAAAGTATGATCCAGCTTGGATGAATAGATGGTGTTTACAACAAATAATTAATCAAATTAATATATGTTATGCGCATTTGTATCCACACAGGATTCAGAGGGTGTGGACATCATGCTTGGTGTATGTGCCAATGGACTCTTAGTCTATAAAGACAGGCTTCGGATAAATCGCTTTGCTTGGCCCAAAATACTCAAGATTTCATACAAGAGGAACAACTTCTACATTAAAATCAGACCAGGAGAGGTATGTATGCACACACAAATTAGGTTTACCTAAGCTAATTATTTTATTAATGTGCCCTTTTTACTATTAAGAAAGCATCTTTTTCTCACTGATATTGTGTTTGATAGACGGAGCAGTTTGAGAGTACAGTGGGATTCAAACTCCAGAATCACCGAGCTGCCAAAAGGCTGTGGAAAGTCTGTGTGGAGAATCACAGTTTCTTCAGGTAGATATGTACAGACTCATGCATTCACAGTAAAGATAGTATACAGGTATACTTGTTTTTTTTTTTTGACAGTCTGTGGAGTCACTTGTGTTGTTTTGCTTGACAAAAAGCTGTGCGTCTTCCCAGGAAGTGTGAAGAAAGCGTATCACATAGTGCGTATTTGTTACCTTAGAGATGAGACACGGCAAATAACACCTATACAGATAAGCCTGATGCCCGTGTTTGCTTTTCGTGTTTGCACATTTGTATGTCTGTGTTTGTTTGTAGAGATGCTTGAGTATTCCTTTCATATCCTGTTCAAGGAGGAGTTGCCTGGAAGCATTTTGCTTCCCTTATAGACGTATAAATGTGATCATCAGTGTTTCATTGCAAAGTAAATTATTCTGAATAAGCTTTAAAAGTCATGTTTCTCTCCAGTACCGCTTCATCTCTCTCTGTCTCTGTCTTTTTGTCACTAGGTTAAATGCACCAGAGCCTCCTACCAAGGCCCGCTTTTTGACTCTGGGCTCAAAGTTTCGTTACAGCGGGCGAACTCAGGCCCAAACCCGCTTGGCCAGTTCCCTCATAGACCGACCGGCACCCAGCTTTGAACGCACGTCATCAAAACGCATCAGCCGTAGTTTGGATGGAGGTAACACACATGAATGCAACTTGAAAGTGAGGCATATTTGATATTTCAGCTTCATTCTGAACTACGCCGAATGAATGGACAGATGGAAGGAATGAGGGGCAGATGGAAGTAGGGTCACGGATTTAGGCATTGCACAAGGTCATGTGCATGTCTGTGTTTGTACTGATGGTAAATGCTCAATGCCTGACCAGATACAGGAAATAGCTGGAGCATATGTTTCCTGTCACAGAGTGAGAGACAGAGAGGGAGAAAGAGAGAGCTGAAAAGAATGAATGTTCTGTGGATCCAAAAGTATGAAAACTTAGAACACGTTGATGCAGAACAGCAGAGTGAAGAGGAAAATGCAGATTCTTCAAATTTTGGCAGCACAAAAGTCATCATTAACATCAGATTTATAAATAACTGTAGAGATTTCATGTAGAACTGTAATAAAACCAGCATGTTCTTTACTTCTATAGAAGTGTGATGCGGTTGTGGCTGCTTCTTCCTTGCTTACACATTTGTTTTTTTTGGGGGGGGGGTCAAGATCCCCAGATTCCCAGATTCCCAGATTATGCAGCTGTGCACCTTGGTTTAACATGTGATATGTCAGGTTATTCTGTTATGTGATAGTGCCCCCTGCTGGATATATTAGTCTGGCAATAGCAGGTTGCAGTAATGTTTTATATTTCAGTTTATTTAGTATACTACACTTTTTTGTTTGTTTGTTTGTCTGTTTTTGTTTTTTTTTAAAAACAGCTTTTCGTTATTATTTTTTTTTGAGCAATTGTTTACTCATTATAGTTATTTGCTTATTGAATACTTGCATAACTGTGATTGCCATTGCTCTTTGTTTCTGATTCCGTAGCACCAATGATCAGCATAACTGAGGCTGGCAGGGAATCGGCTGAGAACGGACGCGAGCCTCACCTGGAGCTCCACTCTGACTCAAAGGTGTGTATTTTCATAAATCAGATGTAGCATTTGCATGTACAAGAACAGTAGCACGAGATAAAAATAGAATATATGTAGCTCAGTTCTAGTTTTCTTTTTTTTTTTTTTTAATTATAACAGTGAGTCTCTGTTGTCCCATGGAAACTGTCTTTGTTGTGTGTCAAATAGAAAGACAGTATGTACTGAAAGCTAGAAATCCAGAGACCGTTTCTGCTGTTTCTTGTTACTGTTGTAAGATAGAAGTGTTTGCTTGCTTTATGTTTTTATGAAACGATGAATATGTGTATTTTCTTTTCCTGGTTTGCAAAACTGTGACACTAGAAGTTAATCATGTGTAAACATAACCATTTATGGATCACTGTTGATAATTTGTGGCGAGTCTCATCCACTCTGTGTGTCTGATGACGACGACTGCTTAACCGTGGCAGGTGAACAAAGTCTGTTATTTCTACTCTACATGTCCCTGGTACTCATTTCATAGGCAAGTGGGTTCAAACGAGATGTCAGTTAAAGTCGAGAGTTGTAGCTTTTTCAACAGCTTTAACTGCAATCTACAACCACAAATTCAAATAGGTTTCTTATTCCATTTAGTGATCAAGAATAAGTGACTACTGAGTCACTGAGATGTCGACCTCATCTAGGGCCAGAGGACGGCTATTAATCCACAAAATTTGAATGTGCACAAGAGTGGTAGAGGTACATAAATCAACAAAACAAAGAAAGCTTCATGTCTTCAGTCTCATGTTTTTAATGTTTTCTTATCAACTACAGCGAGTCTTTACAGAGCAGCTTTTTCAAGTCATCCAGCATTTAGCTCTATTGGCTTGACCGCTGTCCTCTACTGAGGACCTGTTTCCCTCTTATTCATAACGCTCACTACTAAACCGAGCCCGTCTCTGAACAGTATATGAGTATACACAGACTACTGCTGTGCATGCCTCCTCTTCCAGCTCCCTTTCCTCACTACCCCCCTGTCTCCTCCTAACCCTCGCTCACATCCCAGCACTCTGGACTTGGCACCTGTCTTAGCCCCTTTCAGTGGTGACACACCCTGTTGACACTTTTTCTGCCAGCACCTGTGCCTACTGTTTTCTGCACTATGCTCTACCCTGCTATGTTCACTTGTAAGCGATTGTGGCGTGTTGTTCACTGACTAATGTTTTGTCTCTTTCCCTCTCTCTTTTTTCTTTCACACACTCCCTTTTTAAAATTTTTATTTATTTATTTTGCCGTTCTCACACCTCTCTTGCATGTTGCCACTTGTTGCTGCCATTTTATGAAATTTGAATTATTTTCATTTTTGCACTCGATCATTTTGATTTGTCATTTAATTTTCATTTCTTCATGGCTTGCTGCTTCACTTTGTGTGTGTGCATTCGCGGTTGTTCGATTTCTCTTCTCACCCATCTATCCACTCTCTGGCTCTGTCATATTATGATCTCCTTCATTTCCTGCTTTTTTCTTTCTCTCCTCTTGTATGTTCCTTTAATTCTTCCCTCTCCATCAGTCAATCTTCATGTTTCCCCTCTCCTTCTCCTCATCATCCTCACTCTCATCCATCCCACCCTCCCTCGACTCCATCTCCGAGCTTGACCACGTCCTTTCAGATATCTCCGAAGATGAAGATCGTATCGACGACGTGGACTCCGCACACACGCTTTGGACCCTCCCCTCAAACACCCTGTCCCTTTTCACTGATCAGCAGTTAGCTGATCTTGAGCAGCTTGCACAAAATCCCTCATCCTCCCAAACATGCAGCTCAGAGCTTTTGAAATCTGGGGAGGGCTGCCAGGCTGAAACCAGAACAACAGCTGGACTGCTAAACTGGCGAAGCTGGTTCTCTCTGAAGGGTGTGGTTAAATATGTTTCTTTTGTCTTTGGTTTTCTCTCCGTTTCAGGGAATGGAAACATGTGTCTGGCCACAGGCGCATTTTCAAGATTAATGAAGAAACTGAACCTTTTTTCTCCTGCTTTGTTCATGATGATGTATAAGTGGGTTGCAAAATTAAATATTTGCACTGTCACTGCCTGGAATTATAGCGTCTCCAGTATGATTATGTCCAAATTAGATCAAATCCTTAACGTTTTGACATTTAAATGGACTCATTTGGTAGCATTTCTTACTCAGCATCTTCCTCCAAAGATCAGTAATACAGTTGCTGCTTTATGTTCTCGTCCAGCTCAGTTGAGTTTACCCAACATATCTTCTCTCCATCCATCAATACTCTCAACCATTGCTTCCCTTTCCTCTCTCTCTGCTCGCCCCTTTTCTTTCCCATCTTGCTCCTCTCTCCCTGCCTTCTCTTGCTCTAACCTCATTGCATCTGTACATCGCTACCTCCTGAATCCCTCCCCTCTGTTCCTGCCTTGCGTGTTAGTGGTCTTCCTCCTGGCAGTGATGCTGACAGCAAGCCAGTCTGTAGTCGTAGCCCTGATTTTAGCCACACCCCTCGGTCTGACCCTGTGTTACTTGGAGAAAGTTGTCTCCAGTCAAAGAAAAACCGCTTTGCCAGTGTTTCTCGATGATGGGCCCGATGATCAGTCTGAGAATCAGTTGAGCTCTGTTTTCAACAGGCAGGCTTCTCCTCTCACACCAACACACACGCCTCCTCGCATCAGGCACCGCACTAATACAGAGGCCACCTGGATGCAAGAGATGTGTGATCCAGCTGCATAAAAGCAACATGTACACAGCACCTCCTGGCCCATATTCCACTCCCTCAGTCACTGTTTGACCTCTTTTTGAATGCATATGATGTATGTCACCACCTTTTGTTCATTTCTCCCACCAGCACTTCCTGTAGCTGATATATATTTTATTCTACCTCTTAATTCGTCACCCTGCAAACCCCAGTGTATTGTTTGAAGAAACAGAGTAGAATAAGATTAAATTAAGAGTTAGAACAGTGAGAAGAGATTTTTAAAAAATGTATAGCACAGAAACAGAGATGTACATTGCTAATATAGAGAAAAGGTCACTTTATTAAGAGTTTTAAATAATATACAGACATTGAGAGGAAAGCGGAGAGATTTAAAAAAAGGCACCGGTAATGATAAGTGATGTTCAGAACACATTGTCGAGTAGCTGCTATTTGATGTTATTAATTGTAAAGCTCTGTTGTGGTTGCTCTGTGTAATAGAAAACTACTTAATATCACTCTAATCAGATGTGGTGACATAATTATATAATTTACATATGTGCACTTTTAAGGCAGTATTGATTATTTTTAAAAGTTATTTTCAGTTGCTTAGTTTTGCATAGAAAGGGTGAGGCTGAGTAACTACTAGTTAATCACATGTTAGAATTGTATATATGGTAGCCTCCAGATGCCTATAGCACCTACAGCTTATTGCATTTGTGTATAATAAGTAATAAACATCAAGAGTAAACAGTGTTACACCTACCCTGATCCCCGATGTTCAGCACTCTGTCCTCTACCTCTCCGTGCTGATCAAGTCATTTTAGACAAAACTCTTCTAGTGTTTTTGTAGTAGTCATGTGGTAAACTTTTACTGTCCTGAACACTAACAGTTTCACTTGGTTTTGGACTTTGAACTCATCATGCAGTTAAATATAAATGTAAAGCTGTAAATATAACGTTGCCTTTCAACCGTATGATAGAAGTATACTTTGACACACGCTGTAAAGCAGTTAGTAGCACCTTGTGTCTCTACTTCTTGACCACCTCAGCATCCTTTCCTGTTACTGTTCCAGTGGGTTTGGTGCTAAGGTCACAGGACCAGCAGTACTCCCTAACACTAAAGGTTGCTGTGGAAGAAAATAGCTTTTCCCATCATCCATTTCACTCTTTTCTTTCTTCGTGCCCTTGCCTCCTTCATTTTGTCCTGACTACCATCACCATGACTATGACACTGAAGGTTACGGTGGTGGACGTAAGCCCTGGCGATGCAGAGGCCATGCCCTCCCAGGTCTGTAAGACCTGTATTTACACAGCATGCTTTGCAAATATTAAAGACATGAGAGTAAATTGACTTTATGCAGCTAAGAACTAGTGTGAAATGTTTACAGCATTGGTTTTATGATGTAATGGAGCAAACCTGTCCTTATTGTCTCCTCGACTTTACCTCACCAGCACTCACCTGGATCCAGTGAACTTGGCCTCCCTCAGGTTCATTCATCTTATTGGTTATTTGGTTGTGCGTTGGCCTGTGGCCTGTGTGGGTTGGTTTACTGGTTGGGTTTATTCTTTTTCCAGGGTGAAGTTGCCCTGACTTGAATATATGGAGATGGTTTGGGATTTCTTTTTTTTAAAGAAGACCAAATCTGGAATTTTATAACCTTAAAAAAGTTATTGACTCATATTGCATTTATTTAAAGTTATACCTCCTGCTCTACATTTGAATTCCAGATTGGGTCTGACTCTTAAAAATAGATCTGGGCACTTTCACCCCACCGTTTTCACTTTCAGATGCTCTGCTGTGGCTTACAGTTTCAGTCTGGTTTCTGGTTTGCACCTGAGGTTCTTTTTGTTATTTTTGAGTTTTCCTGAAAGCGCAGTGTGGTTTTGATGGTTTGTGTGAACATCTGTTGGTGTTTTGAATGCTTTGGATTTTGCATGTTTACCATGGGTACGAGTACCAACAACTGTCACACTCATGAGGAATACCAAAATGAAAACATTTGTGCTTGTACCCATCATCCAACGTTCACCAGAGACATTTGGGACAGTTTTGGTGTCACTGCATTACAGCATCTCACTTTTTTTTGTTTTTTTGGTTATATGTAATTTTTTAGTTTTCATTCTGTTAGTTTGTTTTATTTTAGTTTTGCACAGAATTTTCACCATACATTCATTAATTTCTTTTCAATTTTTTTTTCCATTGTGTGCTGTATGTCTGCCTTCCAGAGTTCGTTGAGAGTGCATGGGGACAATATTTATGTGAGGCACAGTAATTTAATGTTGGAGGTTGGTACTGGTATTGTCTGATGGCTGAAAATGAGACCTACATGTTTCTGTGTATTCTGATGCCATCAGATCTACAACTGTTACTATACTGTACAAGACTGCTGCCCTCTCGCACTCTCAGGCTCTGCGTGCATGCCCGCATGTGTTCGTGTGTTTGGATGTTTGTTAATCAACTCTGTACTCAGTTCCAACATCAACAGTTATGATCTTGGAAAGTTGAAAACATTTCAGTGCTAGTTGTCCTAATTCACATGGCAGCTCCTTTGAACAGCTCAGCTCGGAAATTTCACAGTTTTTGTGATAAAACACAAATGTCACCTAAAACTGAATCAGATCAACATTTCTACATGTGAAACACTTGGGAGTCATCACCTGATTTGTCCCAATTCCACTCAGATTTTGGCATCTTTTAACTCGATAATGTAGTTTCCACAGCTCTTGAGTTTGTGGGGGTCTCTGTTCTGCAAAAAAGAGCTTTCTTTCTTTATCTGTCAGCATCGGATGCTAAAACAAGCTAGAAGAAACCTCAAGACTGATCACACATTTCATACAATAGCTGTAGTTTTGTGCAGTTTTTGTCATTTCATTTTCTCGTTATTAGTTTCAGATTTAGTCTTTTGAATTACTGTAATATTAGTCAGAATGTTAAAATATATTGCATTACAAACAACACTTTGTGTTGCTAGTTGACTCAGTCTTGATAAAAATCTGGTCCTTATGGTGGTTGAGTGGAAACTTTGACCACATGAACAAAGACTTTAACTAAATACATATTTTTTTTAAACATTTGTATTTAATAATATTTACTTTCATAATCAGTCATTTTTTTTCTCCCCCAAAAAGTCTAGTTTTATTTTTATTCCACTCACTATAGTGCTTTTCTCACACTTGGGTTTACTTCTTCGTTTACCCTTAGCTTACTGTTATAACCTTGGCCCTAATTATGTAAAAAAAAAAAATAAAAAAATTGTCTGATCACCAAGTCCTGGGACAGCACCACATTAAAAGGATAAAATGAGCTTTAAATGCACTACTGAGAATGTTTGCCACATTTAGCAGTTCTTTGATTCTCAGTAGTCCTCAATTGTTTGAATTAATCTAACCAAGAGTTAGGTGATGGTTATGCTTGTAACCAGTGTTGTCTGAGGGATAGAGACGAGGCTAAGGGTGTTCCTGATCGATATAATCCCCAACTAAACAATGAAAAGATTTGCATATGTGCACAATAGCAGCATCAGCCTCTTTAGACCTTTATTCTTCGCCATGCTCCTTGGAAATAGGTGAAGTTGTGTCAGAAACCCCAGTTTTGTATCTGCACAACAGCACAGCAGAAATTGGCTCTTGCAGAAAATTTCCCAGACTGAGTGTTCACAATGGCTGCTCTCTGAATAGGACTGTTGGTGACTTAAATGCATGCTCTGTGCATGTTGATTACCGTTTTGTGACTGTTTTTTTAATCTTGTTGCATTCTGGATTCTTGATTGGTCAGAAAGTTTGATTATTGCCAGGCAGCTGCATCTAACCTGACTAATCCAGCCTCCCTAACACACATGAGGAGCTTTCTTGCTGTTTTCTGGCGATTGGCTGCCAAAAGTCAAGTGATCTGTGGTGTGATAACATACTAAAACAACAAAACCTGTGTGTGAAGCATGGGGCTGATAGTGATCCATTGCAGTAGAGTAGTCTACACACTAATCGGTGTTAGCTGGTGGTTAGAGCAGACAGAATAAGTATTTTTCTCCTGAGTATGTTGTGCCCAGTGTCTCTGTGTTGGATTAAATCCTGCAGCCTTCTCAGTACATTAAGAAAATTTGTCTAATTTATCTCAATTTCATGAAATCTCTCCATGTTTGTGTGAATGAGATGAGGAACAGATGGAGGCAAACCTGGTGGAAAGATACCTGATCTGTAACAAAACTTTAATAAAAAAAACAAAAAAACAACTACTAATAATGACATTAAAGTTAAATGGAAAAGTGAAAACTAATACTAAACTAAACAAATAAACTGATAATAAGTAAGCAGTCAGATAGAAATACAGGGTAAGAGAGAGGCAGAATAGTACTACCAGCTCCATGCTCTGCAGCCTGCTGTTCCTGGTCTGTTTTAAGGGAAAAGTCCTTACAAGATGGTGGGCCTTGTTTCACTGCAGCTTGCTGTAATTCATAAGTAATCAGCCGTGATGCGCCGATTGTGAAATTCTGGGTTGATGATAATAATAAAAGAGTTTAAAATAACAATTTTGGCCTTTAGCTAAACCAACAATTCCAGTAAATTAGTTTGGTTGTTAGTTATTCATCGATTATCAGAAGATAACTTTAGCTGTTTAAATGTGTTTTAGGTCTTCTGTACACTATATTTCAACATTTTGCCAAACAAATTTGATGTGACAGAATTTGCTAATAGTCTGATACAGTCAGATGATCAAAATCACCAATATTGGCTGATATGTGGGTGCATCCCTAGTGATAAGTGATGTATATGATTTTATTCAAGGCTTTTTTTTAAACAATGCTCCGGTGAAGCACGGCATCCATCTAGTTTCCCTTCATATTGACAGACTAATGTTCCTGTGACCACAATTTTTCCCTCCCTGTCCCTTTCTCCTTTTGTCCCTCCCCATTTCTCCTTCACTTTCCACCTCCTTCCTTTTCCCATTATATTTTTCTGTCTCTTGACCTTGCTCTCCCCCTTCTTTTTTTTTAAACTCTCCTTCTACTCTGGCTTTTACTTCCTCTTTTTACCCTTTTTATCTTTTTTTTTTCTTCACCCTGTACTTCTCACATCTCTTATATCCCACGTATCACTCACATTCATGTCATTCACTCTCCGCCT
>VVHJ01023243.1:23064-34525 GCA_015107715.1 Tylochromis polylepis
AAACTTTTTAGTTTTTTTTTTTTTTTTTTTTAGATGTGCTTTTTCTGTAACTGTTTTATAAACAGATGATAGTGTGTCTGTCTTCTATCACAAAGATGAAACTAGGGATGCACTGATAACCAATCTGGATTAAACTGTATCCTTGCATTGATCATTTTGTACCAGTGACCTTCAGTTAAAGTTTCTTACAAAAACAACACGCCGAGATGCTCAAGTAGAGAAAGCCTTTTATCATAACAGTGAGGTTTTGCACCTGTACTTGGGTTACGGTGCATTCATATAGAAAGGTAACTTGTTAATTTACAGCTCCCCCTCTGACTTCATGGTGATGTAAATGGAGAGTAATATAATAATTTCTAAGGAACATGAAGGAAACGGGGTGTCACAACTTGGTCCGCTCTTGTCTTTTCTTTTTTTTTTCTTTTTTTTTTTATAAATTAGTGTAACACACTCACTCCCACTTATTCACAGGTGAATGGTAGAAACATTACACCTCACATTATCACTTCTACTTCCTGATCATTAGAGAAGAGAGGGAGCTGTAACTTTAACATCTGCAGGAGAGTCATCCAGGTTTTTTGGGTTCTATTATTTCTTTTTTTTTTTCCTGTATAGTTATTATTCATCCACATTCCTTGTGTGTGACCAGCAGCTGAGTAAGTCCATTTTCAGTTCAGTTCACTTTTTTGCTAAACTGGAAGAAGAGACGGGTTTTAAACATTTTAAATAGGGTCGGCGAGCTTCAGTAGTAGCTCAAAAATGTAGGTGGAATAAATTCCATCAATTTTACAGTTTTAAAATCCTGTTCTTAGCTAAACCGAAGGTGGATTTGAACTGAAAATGACAACTCTGCACAGTAAAGATGAAGGTTATCAATGGGAGCAGCTTTTCACTCCCCGGGCTCTTCCTGTACGACACTAACCATTCCCGCTGGGCCTGAGGGGGAGCGAGGGAGACATAAACTGACTTTGGATTGGGAGACCGGAGCCGTAAAGTGAAGGATAATTGGGAGAATACTCGATAAGTACCAGGGAATAAAAGAGAATTTGAATAATAATGCATTTTTTCTTGCATCACACAGTGAAGTATTTTAATATTCTGAAGGCTTAATGCTTAATGCAAAATTAATACCGCCATTTAAATTATTCAGAATGAGTTTTGTGCGCCAACTAGCACAGGTACCAAAATGAGAACGACTTGAAAGCAGCTTGGTCTCAAATTAATGCAGTCTGCTAACTCTGCCAAGGAGCCCGTTTGCCATCATAGTTCAGCTCAGTTCATTGCCGGCTTCTTTTCATACCTGCTTGATATGATAGAGTATGGGATTAAATTCAGCATGTCTTCATGCGGTTTTATCTTCCAGGAGTCTCGAGTGAGTCTAGGTAGGACGCTACCTCGTCGATTGGTTTGAGAGCGTGTGGACTATATCTGCTCATACAGCGCGTCGGGCTGCTTTGTAACTGTTTCACTACAGCTAAATGTTTCACTGCATTTTATTTTTTTGGGTAATTACATTCAGCCGATTTCCTCGTTCTTCACCACAAAAAAAACCGCAACGCTCTGAATCTGTCACCACACTACAAACTGAGGCACCAAAAAAAAAGAAAAAAAAAAAGAGTTACAACGCACCAGCCAAAATGCAGCTTAAAGGGAAGTGCATCA
The DNA here is from genome assembly GCA_015107715.1 of Tylochromis polylepis. Taxonomy (NCBI): domain Eukaryota; kingdom Metazoa; phylum Chordata; class Actinopteri; order Cichliformes; family Cichlidae; genus Tylochromis; species Tylochromis polylepis. Next base: position 24,727 of record VVHJ01023243.1, read on the forward strand.
GAGGGTTTGAAGTGCTCTTGAAACCCCCTGAATGGAAGCTCATTATGTTTTATTCATTTTCTGTCCTTTTACTCTGCAAAAAACAAAAACAAAAAAAGTGAACTAAAATGTACCTTTGTGTAAATATTGGGGGCATTAAATGTGCTAGGCGCTTGATCTAATGCATTTACTTTGACACAGATTTTTCAGCACGAGCAGCAAAAAAACAAAGTCATGTTCTCCTGAAATTTAACTGATTGTAAGTGAAGAAGTGCCACTGATTTAGTATTACAAACATTCCACATTAGACTGGTCTGGATTAATCTACGTCTCCCTCTTTGACTGGACGCGTTTTAAATGGGAGGCAAAAGGATATTTTTATTTCATTTTTAGAAATAAAAAAAGGAAGAAAAAAACCTGCTAATCAGCTTTTTAACTTTGATGAATAATCACTGCCCAATTTGACCCATTTTAAAACTTTTGTAGTTAAATCGTGCTCATCAGACTGAGAGCTGAAGCTTTTTTAAAATCGGGAAACGCAGGTTTGAGCTCTACTATGCAGTTAAATGACATTCCACGAGGGGGAAGCTTTAACCTCGAGCCCTCTTGTAAAGAGACAAAGCAGCAGAAAAGCATTTTTTTTTTATATATATAAAAACGTAAACCGTGCAACAGTAGGCAGCTTTGGAAGCTTTTGCTGTTCCAAAAATCAAACAGAAAAAAAGCCTTTGGTAATATCACAATGACCACATTTGTAGATTTTTTCTTTTTTAATTTTTTTTTTTTTTCATAACTTCTCGTCTTTTCTCTGTGATCTAGTTGTTTAAAGGCGGGATTTCTTGTTCCCCCTCCACCTGGCATATTTGTAAAATTGTTGCAGTTTTTTTTTTTGTTTGTTTGTTTTTTTTGAAAACCACTACAAATGGAAATTTCTGCCACTGTTTTCCCTTTTGTACGTTTAGCCCCAGCTTTAACCGCTTTTCCAGGTTCTTCTGGGCTCTCTTAACCAATCACATGAGCTTTGAGGCTGCGGAGATTTTCCCAAATGCGCCATGTTACGTTAGGTTACACCAAGAAAAGTTTTACCAACCTCTACGCCTGTGATTCCACATCAGAGAACGTTAAATCCACATGGCGTTATGGCAGATTATGATTGGAGGATCTTCTGAACACTTAAGTCTCAGGCTTTGTTTCACACTCTGGAGAAACGGGAAACCAGCACAGTTTTTTATATTTTATTAACAAAATAAAACTCACACATAAAAAGAAAATCTTAAAGAAACTCATTTTGGAAAACCTACCAGCTGCCTCATTGCTCTCAGTTAGCTAACCAGTGATCACCAGTAGGGTTTTTTCTGACTAGCAGCTTAAATATCTTGTATCTCCCCCCACACAGCCACTCCTCCCCCACCCCTGTGTAACACTGTTTAAATAAAGGATTGTTATACTCGCTTCATTTCCTCATTCATTTCCTTGGAAGTGTGTTTGAAAATGTGTGCAACATTTTTATTAGACATAATACCTAAAACTTAAATCCATGTGTAAACGGGTTGTTAGCTGATGATTTTCCCTACACTCTTCAATGTCCAGCATGATATATCCCCTCAGGAGAGAGCAGGTAGTGTCATATACAGAGTGTGTTCCTTTATGTGTGTTAAAATGTGTCCGTTCATGACTGTCAGGTGCAGAAATGAGATCCAGCATTTCTTCTGTGCACATGCCTGTGGGTGGCGCTGATGGAGCTTCTGTCCTGCGCTAGCTTCAACAGATCGGCGTCAGCTGTGGATGAAAGAGTAGAGATGTAGACTAAAAACAGAAGGAAACTGGAACATTAAGAGCTCCATGTATAATATTTTATTTCTTTTTAATATTTACGACTGTAACTAGATTTAAGTTGAATTTTTTATATATATTATATTTCATATAAGTTTTATATATTCCACCAATTAATTTAGACATCCATTTTCATCAGTTGAAATCTTGCAGATGATCGGTGCCATAGGCTTGTCATTTCTGTTCTGTGTGGGACGATGGTGTTAACAGTCTGAATGGCCCAGGGGAAGAAGCTGTTAGTGAGTCTGGAGGTGTGGGACCTGATTGACCTGGGGTGCCGACCAGAGGGCAGTGGGTCTAACAGGTGGTGGGCGGGGTGCAAAGGGTCACCTGTGATGCCCCTGGTTGTCCTGAGACAGGAGGATCATGGGATGGTCTCCAGGGGTGGCAGAGGGCAGCCAGTGATTTTTTTTTGGGGGGGGGGGCAGTGTTAAATTACCCTCTGCGCAGCCTTTCTGTCCTCAGTGGTGGCCCCTGCATACAAAACACCCAGCAGTATAGGAGAGCATGCTCGCCGGTGGGGAGCGGTAGAAGGCCAGCAGCTTCTGGTCCAGGTTGTTCTTCCTCAGGACACGGAGGAAGTGCAGCCGCTGTTGGCCCTTCTTTACTAGAATGTTGGTGTTGTGGGTCCAGGTGAGATTGGTGGAGATGTGGGTGCCCAGAAACCTGAAGGTGGAGACAGATTCCACCTGTTCTCCGTTTATAACGTGAGGGGAGTGGACCTGTCTGTGCCTCTATTATGAGTTCTTTTGTTTTAACGACGTTCGGCTTTAGCACCAGCGGGACAAGTACTCAAGTACAGCAGGCTCTGGTTAAACAATGCTCAGTTGGTACTAAGAGGCCCAAACTGTGCCAAGAAAATATCCCCTACATCATTACACCACCACCAGCAGGCTAAACTGCTGATACAAGGCTGGATGGATCCTTGCTTTTGTTGTTTCTGACACCACCATCCAGATGTTGCAGCAAAGAGTAACTCATGAGCAAACTTTTTTTCTTTTCTTGTTAATTTTTGTTGAGCCCAGGCAAATTATAGCCTTAGTTTCCTGTTTTTATTGGACAGGAGTGGCACCCGGTGTGGTCTTCTGCTGCTGGAGCCCACCTGCTTCAAGGTCTGATGTGTCATGTGTTCAGAGATGCTCTTCTGCATACATTGGTTGTAACCAGTGGCTGTTTGAGTTTATGTTGCTTGAAGCAGTCTGACTATTCTCCTGTAACATCAACAAGGCATTTTCACCCAGGAAACTGACGCTCACTGCCACTTTCCTCTTTTTTTTTTCCCTTTTAGCATTGCTGGTACCTTGTGTAACCTGCCAGTTCCGTTGGCACTAATTCACCCCCATACCATTTCAGATGCAGGCTTTTGAACTGAATGCTGATAACAATCCAGCATTCAACAGTTCACCTCTTTATGCGGTGTCCATGTTTTCCAAAAAGAATTTCAAACTTTGACCCCAGAACAGTTTTCCGCTCTCAGTCCAGCGTTCATGTTCATATATGGCTTCGTCTTTGCACGATAATGCTTTAACCTGCATTTGTGGATGGCACAGTATTCACAGACAGTGATTACCGGAAGTGTTCCTGAGCCCATGAAGTAGTTTCCATGCCTGAATCATGTCTGTTTTTAACACAGTGATGGCAATTAACCTAATTAGTTGTCAAATGTTCCTCCGGCTGTTTCTTTTACTTTTCCAGCCTTTTGTTGCACTCTCCCCGACTTTGACACACATTACTGCCATGACATTCAAATGAGCTAATATTTTTCATCAAATGGTAAAATGTCTGTAAATCTCTCTACTGTCGTGATTTGTCATCTAGAACACAGACCCAGATTTGTTTCTCACCAACATAAATAGAAGCCTTGTGTAATTTGAGCACCACTGACAAACAGTATGTGTTTGATTACCTGTAAATGATTATAATTAGCATTGGAATAAACAGCAGACAATATAAAATCACTAAAAATGACACACTTTCTTGCTTTGATGCCCAATCACACCCAGCAGTCATTCCCACCACGGATGTAAATCTTTTAAAAACGGGTCACAAAAGAGTCTGATTTTCTCTTAAAGCAGCTGGAGCTCCCCATGATTGATTTTTCTACACACGGATAATCTTTTTATTAATATATCCACTTTGAACCGGAGCAGATGGTGAAAGCGCAGCCATGATCATAACAAGATGTGTGCACATGTCTATGTTATATGGCCGCAAAAAGAACAAAGGGATCAGATTTAGCTGGCAAAAGCAGCACCTGTTACCCAAGCACACACGTATAGATAAAGGAAAAGGCACGTTTCCAGGTTTTTCATGCGTGGAGTACTCTAAAGCCCACGGCAGCCCTCTCTCACATAGACACATCCACAAAAACCAGGCCAGTGTAACTAATTGTCAGTGTAGTTTAGTTTGCGCTCTTTGTTCTTTACCTGTGGGCCATGTGAGTTGTAAGATACTGTTCAAATAATACTAGTGAGTATGAGAATGAGAGTGAGTATGAGAAATACCCACCCTGTCTGAGTTTCCAACTGAGGAGGATGATCAGTGCTAGCAGCAGCAGAGAGACAGACAGGAAGAGCATCAGTCCAAACAGCCACACTGGAAAAAAGCTGCTTGCATCACTGTTTGACATCGTGATGCTCCCCTGCAGGAACAGAGCCAGATCAGCCCAGGGGGAAGTCAGCACAGCCATATTAGTCCTGAGAAGCAACACAGAAAGGGGGAGAACATCAGGACTGCTGTGGCGATATGATCACACAACACATCAGCGTGCGTACTTGATGATGTGCGAGACCAATGTCAGGCAAATTTTAGGTTAAATAATAAGTAACAGAACTGTTTTGGGTTTTTTTTCCTTCAGTGAAAGCCTCAAATCTCTTTGGTCCACAGCTGCTTTTGTAGTACAACGCATTTACTGTGCAAGAAGCCCACACGAGCAAGTACCAACTCAACCCCCAACACCTAGTGTATCATATTCGATACAAGATTTTTTGACTACCCCCCTCCAAAAAGTAAAAATAAATACATTTAGTAATAAATATTTTGCTAAAACAAAACCCAACAACAAATATGATATAAATTAAAACTCAAATATGTGAACATATATGAGTCGGCTCCCCCTCCCTGAGCCTGGTTCTGCTGGAGGTTTCTTCCTGTTAAAAGGGAGTTTTTCTTTTCCACTGTCGCCAAAATGCTTGCTCGGGGGGGTCATGTGATTGTTGGGGTTTTTTCAGTTTTATTATTGTAGGGCCTACTTTATATTATAAAGTGCCTTGAGGTGACTGTGGTAGTAATTTGGAGCTATATAAATAAAACTGAAGTGAATTGAAAATTGAACTCCATTTTCAAAATTAGATTTGTCTGGCAATTATTTCATGGTTCAGGCTTTAAAGGGTTAATAAAAACAGACTATTTTTAGTAGCCAAGGAAGTGTGTGCCAATTAAAGGGTGGAATAAACAAATCCTGCAGGCACGTGAATCATAGTTTTCATCCCTTTCAAGTGGTGTCGGTCTCAGTACAGGTTATGAAATTGTTACAAACATGTAATCTGTTTTTTGAGTTCCTTCACACATGTTTTCCCTCATTCACATAAACACGAGCTTTTGTGGATTTATTTGTGTCCATGTACATACAGTGCATTTGGAAAATATTCACAGTGCAGAGTTGTTACTGTTTTCAACAAAGTATTGAGGAAAGGCTGCAAAAACTTGCGTACACATTATATTATTGTGTTTTATTTTTAATGAATTTGCAGTTTAAAGCTAACGTTTTTCACTTTCTCACTATAGGGTGAGGTGAAAAATAAATCAGTTTTGAAATAAGGCTGTAACATGACAAAATATGGTCATGTGAGGTGCTGAGAGTACTTTCCAGATGCACTCTAAGTGGCGTGTTCCCAAAAGCTCTGTATTAGGAACAAGACTGCTGGATCTCGGTCGTGGTACAGATTAAAATACAAAAGTTCACGGCAGTTTCACCACTTTTTTTTTTTTTGTTGTTGTCAAAAGCTCCATTTTCTTGGTTGCCTGGGTGACGTGTCCCCTCAGGGGATTGTTGAAAACATACACGATGCAAGCACGAAATGTACTTCCACTTAAAGCACTTTTTCAATGTTTCATAACCTTGTCGACATAAAAGAACCAGACAGTTCATGTCCACGGAAAAATAGCTTGCACATTTGTGACTATTTCATACTTCGGCCATGAAACCATGTGCTCATTTTGTCCATATGAACGTGTAGAGAAGTCAGTTAAAACAGAAACACCTATACAAAACATGAATCACACTCACAATTATCATAAACACTACTACCAAATCTACTTACAGTTTTTAGGCCCGTGGAAATGACCTGCAGATGTTCTCCAGATATTAATGAGTGTTGTCCTTCCTGATGTTAAACTGTCTTCAGTCATCGACATTCAAATTGAGGTGAAAGAGCGTAACTTTTTAAGAAATCAGTCAGTTGCTACTGATGCCGCTGAGATTTTACAGGAAAAATGAATCACGTTTTTATTTCCACAGTGAGAAAATGAGCACTGAAGTCCAGTTCTGTGTTTCTTCTGTTTGCTTCCTGTGTTTCTCTGTTCCTGACTCACTTTGATTGGGAGAAACAGCACTGCTGTTGACAGTGTGAACTTTGTTCTGTTTCAACAGTCGAACCGTGTGATTAGCAAGATTAGTTTTACTGGACCGTGTGTGTGTTTAGTAAGAGGATTGGTGCATGTTACTGTATGCTCTGGTGTCCTTAAACCATTTAAATCTGGGAAACAGATTTACATGTTATGCTGATCCTCCTCTGCTTGTTTGTGTGCACTGTGGCTTTCTGTAGTGTTGATCATTGAACCTTAGACCTTTGTGCTCACTGCGTCATAAAACAACCTCAAACAGGCTCTGCAGTACTGAGCAGTGAGCACGGGGCCCACTAAAGGACATTGGGCCCCCAGGCCACCCTCATGGAGTCTGTTTCTGATTGTTGCTCAGAGACTTTCACACCAGTGACCTGCTGACCATGCCGCTAAATCACAAAGAATGCAGTACTTAATCAGACAGTTTGTATCAAAATGCAGAGATACATGGCATGCATATGCAATATAGGTCTGTGTAGGCTCTCTGTCATCCAGGTCATGGTAGTCTAAGGATCTTGGAAAGAAAGTAGTTGGACTTATTTAAGTTTCTTGAAGATGTTTCACCTCTTATTCTACCCAGCTCCTTAGACATATACAATATATCTCCATAATCAGTCACAGGCACAAGTTTTTGTTTTTTGTTTCCTGTGTTAAAATACCTTGTTGGTTTCAGAGGATAGATGGTTTTGAGCTTACAGGAAGGGAACAGTAACTCAAATAACCACTCATTACAATCAAGGTCTGCAGAAGAGCATCTGTGATTGTACAAAACATTAAACCTTGCAGCAGATGAGCTACAGCAGCAGAAGACCACACTGGCTACACTCAACTTCTCAGCCAAGAGCAGGAAACTGAGGCTATGACTCATCCAGTCTCAACAAAACTGGATAATTCACGATTGTCCATGTCACTTAGCTCAGGTTTCTTGAAGTTTCTTGAACATGATCTCAATCTAATAGAGCACCTTTGGGATGTGGTGGAATGGAGGGAGCTTTTGTGGGGTGTTCATGGACTGTAGTGGTCAGTATCCAAAGTGGTCTAAGAAAGGAAGAATGGTGAACTATTGACAAGGTCATGGAGCGAAGTTGACCACTGTTGTCCGATCCAACAGATGAGCTACTGTAACTCAAACTGCCTAAGAAGGTTATGCTGGTTCTGATAGAAAGGCATGAAAATACACAGTGAATCACAGTTTATTGCTGTTTGGGCACCAAAAGGGGACAACACAATATTAGGCAGGTGGTCATAATGTTAATGAGTGGTGTATCCTTGCTTGTATGTGGCAAAGTTAAAGTATCTTTGTCCTTTTTGCAGTTTGACACTCTGCTTTCAGTCTCCCCGTCAGACATTTAAACAGAACATTGCTTTCAGGCTTTTGGATGAAATCATAGACACAATCTGGCTTCAGCCAGTAAGAACTATGATTAACTGTGGGATACTGTCATCAAGATCAATATGACTGATTAGGTTTGTTTTCCACCCTCTGACTAATCAGTGCATAGATTTATTTCTTTTTGGAGCTGGCTTATGAGAGAAGGGCGGCGACTGCAGCGTCTTTGAAGTTTGTATAGCGTTCTGTTTTTTTCTGGTAGTTTGACACATGTATCATGCATGGATGTATACATACATGTTTAATTAATTTAGCCAAATGGAAAAAATCAAATGGAGAAACAAAAAAAAAAGAACCCAAAAGTTACTTTCATTATTTAGATATGGCTGATAAAACATTAATGTGGCTCTTGTGAGAAGAGGAAGTGAAAATGTGGTTTATAATCTGTTGAAAAATCCCCTCAGAGCAGCCATAACCCTGGCTAAACATTTCCTCTCTTGATGCGGAGGAGGAATTTTGGGCCATTTTGCCATTTCCTCTGGCCTGAGACAAGCAACAGAAAAGAAGAAAAAGATGGGGGGGTTTCAGCACCACTGTTCCTGCCAAACTAACCAACCCATCAGTCAGTCTTGTTTCTTTCTCATTCTCTCTTATTTTCTGTTGTGTGCTGCTGCTGACAAAGTGAGTGTGGATAAAATTTTGAAATGAAAGAAAATGCACACAAGCAAGAAACAAGCCCAAACTTGATTTGACAAATGTAATCAGCAGAAACTGGCTGGGAGCTGCCAGAAACGGGGCTTCGGCAATGTGTCGGGATTTTGGGACAGCAGTGATCTTGAGGCGTTCTCAGGAATACATTATCAACACTCAGGGTGTTTCCCCACATTTTTATTCCTGCCTACTTTGAAGTCAGCCTTCAGTAAACTGTGTTTTTGTTGCCAACATTCACAGTGAGAAATTCTGCCTCACCTCTTTGTCTGATTGCTGCTGTAGGTATGAGGTAGCATCCACTTTGATGTGTGCATCTGTTTGTGTGGGCGGAAGATCATGTTTGTGTCGTCAGCACTGTGGGAACGGATCCTGTGTTTCATTGATTGTACAGTGAGATGAATCCAAGTCATCTCTCCCCGTCTGCCTCATTGTACTAAGGCCAAGTGGTGGGAAACAGCAAAAAGAACAACACCCGCTAACACATAAACATCCTTTGAGTTCAGTGTGATGTGTAAAAGGTTACAATTAGAAATCTGCAATATCTGTTCCTAAGTTTTTCTGAGTGTTATGTTACATGCTTGCTTGTGTGTAAAGATTTTTTAGTGGACGTGCAACTTACTAAATGGCCAGCATTTATTGGTTTACCTTGATTTAACCAGGAAGTCCCACAGAGATCATTTTATCAAGGGCGACCTAGCCAAGGCGGCAGCAACACAAACTCCAAACATATTAAAAATGCAAACACAGCTTAAAATGTAAAGCATACAATGTGATATGCAATATACATATATCCAAAACAAAAAACCTCTCTAGTGACATCATAAGAAAAACATCCATATCTCCACCACATTCCCTTTTAATTTACCAGTAGATAAAGGTTTGATCTTTCTGCAGTGTTTCATGTCCAAGGTGCATAATAGGAAAATCTGTCAAAACCCTGGGCACATTGAAAAGCAACCATTTGGAGGAGCGTTGCTGGTATTTGTTGAAGCTGATACAGAGAAGGTTACTGAGAAAAACTGGAAGTTTATCCAGTATTGTTTTATAGATTTAAAAAAAAACCCAAAACAAAACAAACGCCCATCAGAAGGTAAAGAGAGGAGTTGTGAGTCAGAGATTTTGTTGTTGTAACAAAACATAGAGATGCATGACAAACTGAATAAAGATGTCAGGCATATACAGTATATTACCATAATCAATGTCAGGAGAAGAATACCTCCCACAGTTTTTTTTAGTTTTTATGCCGGGGGGTGGGGAAGTAAAATTTTAAACTATTGATTAAATGGATGGAAGAAAATAAGCTGTTTTTTATTGAATTAAGCA
>VVHJ01023245.1:1335-16774 GCA_015107715.1 Tylochromis polylepis
AAATATCGTCTGCCCCCCCCCCCCCCCCAAACACACACACAAACACACGCACGCACACACTCATTTCCATATCTTTGTGAGGACATCTGATTGACATAATGCTTTCCCTAGCCGCTTACCCTAACCGTAGTCATCAAAAATGAATGGCTAACCCTAACCCTCATCCTAAACCTAGCCATAACCTAATATTTTATTTTATTTTATATGCCATTTATTTTTCATAGGGAGCTGAGGTCTCTGGTGATAGAGATGGTGATGTCAACAGACATGTCCTGTCATTTCCAGCAGATCAAGACCATGAGGAATGCCCTAACACAGACACACAGGTCAGTACTCAAGCTGTTATTAGTGACCTCTGACCTCTATAACTGGCTATCCTTAAATTAATGAAGGAAAACTTAAAAAACAAAACATAATGTATCCATGCCTTCATGTACTTTTCATATTTTCCAGAACTTTATTCAATAAATAAATATATTATTTTGCATAAATGTATCATTGTGACCAAAATTTTTCCAGTTCAGATGGAAAAGTAAAGGGAGCAGATTGATTCTGTCAGTTTATTTCCACCTCATGAAAATAGCATGTCATGTCCTGCTGTGGCCACAAAATGTTGTGGAACTGGCAAACTGGAAAAAGTCAATGCGTGTAAATTTATTATATTATTAAACAGGATCTTTGCAGATCCTTAATTTCGCTTTCATGCAAAATTGAGGGCTTAATTGCCAATAAAACTGATTCAGGCGAGCGACCTGCTTGCAGATAAGATATTATAGATAATGTTTTTGGTTGGTTTGTACAACATATTGGTGACTCCAGATAATGTTGGCTCATATCACTTTAGAATGTTTGCAGTCTGTCATTGGAAGAAACGATAAACCTGAAAGCCTTTAGTTATAAAATCGTGCCATGAAAAATGTCACTTATTTCTTGGCTTAGGTTTGGTAGAGGAAAGCTCACAATAACGGTCGGCTTGCAGCTGTGAGAGCTAACACTGCAACAGATGTAGAAGCTCATTATGTTTAAAATGGTGCTGTGTCAATGGCATAAAATTAGTTTCTGTGTTAGCACACAAGCATAGACTATAGCTTAGATGTTGCCACCATCATGTCAGCCATTTGTTAGTGAGGTCCTGTCTTGTGACCTCAAGCTGAGCATAGTAACCAAGGCATACTGGGTGCTCATGGTGTAGTGGCTTGTACCAGTCAGTCACTGGAAAGTCACACTGGGAAGCAAGGCATACTCTCCTTTATTATAATTAGTTGATAATTTATAAAATGAGCATCATGTTGTATTCAATATGGTGGTAAACTATCAAACTGAGACTGTAGACTGATGAAGTGAATGGGAAAACTCATCTTTTTCTTATAGACTTCTTTTTGTGACCAGAACTATGCCTGAGCTGGACATTAGAAAGATACAGTAAGGCTTGTTGCACGTTGCTTTGAAGCTGACAGCTGGCTGCCTGCAGATGCTCCAGCTGCCTAGATAGTCTCCTGATGTATTTACTACCAAGTGATATGTAAGTCAACGATATGTTTCACTCTCACTGGTAGTCGCTTTAGTGGCTCACTGTAGAGATGTAGAAAAGGTTTTTCTCCAGTAGGCCCACTTCTTGTACACTGGTGGTTGTTTCGCCCGTAGTCCCTTGAAGTTGTCATTCACTTTCTATGGCTTCGGGTCACCACATTGTTTTTATAGAACCTCTGGCTGATATAACCCTGAACCTTGTAAGACTTCTAAGAACCTTTTAAGTAAATACAATTCTCTGAGTGAAAACATGTCTTTCTTATGTAAATAGACTTCTTCTATTTCATCTTAAAAATCTAATATTTACCATTTCTAAACCTGCTGATACCCTGAACTACGAATACTTTTCATTCTTCACACAAAAATGACTTTTCCCACTCAAACATGTAAAATTAGATTCCTCTGCAGTTTCATAAAAGATTTTCCGACAGACTGTGCAAGGCTGGTCTATCTGACAGAGATGACCAGATCATCTGTGGGAGTGTGGTGAAAAGGCCCAACATAAGCTCCTGCAGGCTGCTGGACCAGATTGCCCTGTGCGTCCCTGTAGGAGCTATCACAGGAATAGTACCAGAGTCCAGTATCTCCTCTATGTTTGTCAGTCCTGCTGGACCTGCGGAGGTGTTTTCGTGTGTATCTGAGTGTCTCTGTGTGTAAGTGTGTCTGAGTGTGTATGGGGGGTGTTGGCAGCTGTCGTGATTCTCAACTCATGCTTGGATGGATTTTGGGGGAAGACGCTGTCATCAGCCTGTCAACACGCTGGTTCTGCTTTTGTTGCTGCAGCAGTGGGGAGAACTGTACAGTCTGCACAATATGATCAAAATACAAAATAAAAGGCACAGCACTGTTCACATAACATATAGGATACTGTAGCAGAGCAGTTTCTTTCCTTCACAAGTCAGTCTCAGAAGACATTTTAGCTGATCTTCTACAGGTTAAAAAAAGCAGATGCTCAGTTTTTGTTCAAGATAATATAGTTTATTTTTGAATGACGGACATTAATGAAATTATTTTGTTGCCTTTTTCTTTCCAGTATAGACAAAGTGAAGGTTTTGTCTCTGATGCTTCATGCTGCAGACATCAGCCATCCAGCCAAAGCATGGCTACTGCACTACCGCTGGACCCACAGTCTGATGGAGGAATTTTTTAGACAGGTACAAACATCTGTCAGTGAGGGTTCTTATTTGTGGGGATCCTTGCTGACATTAAAATCAACTATCAAATCGAGCCAAGGAATAATTCTGTATAAAACAATAAAAGACTAAAAATCAGTGTAACACAAGGCACTGTCAGTGATCGTATACTTTATAAAAGTGTTTTAGTAAACCCTTGACTGCCGTTTCCCATCATGGCTTAGCAACAATTTAGAAGGTTCTTTAAAACAGGATTTCTCCATATAATATCACAGAATTGTGATACCCTTCTCTTTGTAATGCCACTGCAAAATTTCTTTTTCCAGACTTACAAGTAAATTAGTTTAACTTGTCTCCTAATATACAGTGATGTGAAAAAGTGTTTGCCCCCTTCCAAATTTCTTACTTTTTTGTATGTTTGTTACTCTTAAATGTTTCAGATCATCAAACAAAATTAAATTTTAGACAACAATAACACAAATAAACACAAAATGCAGTTTCTAAATCAAGGTGTTTATTATTAAGGGGAAAAAAATCCAAACCTACATGCCCCTGTGTGAAAAAGTGATTGGCCCCTAAACCTAATAACTGGCTGGGCCAACCTTAGCAACAACAACTGCAATCAAACATTTGCGATAACTGGCAATGAGTCTTTTACAGCCCTGTGGGGGAATTTTGGCCCAATCACCTTTGCAGAATTGTTGTAAATCATCCACACTGGAGGGTTTTCAAGCATGAACCGACTTTTTTAAGGTCATGCCACAGCATCTCAATCAGATTCAGGTCAGGACTTTGAGTAGGCCACTCTATAGTCTTCGTTTTGTTTTTCTTAGTCTTTCTTATTCAAAGGTGGACTTGCTGGTGTGTTTAGGATCACTGTCCTGCTGCAGAGCCCAAGTGTGCTCCAGGTCGAAGTCACGAACAGATGGCCGATGTTTTGGTAGACAGCAGAATTCATGGTTCCATTTACCACAGCAAGTCTACCAAGTCCTGAGGCAGCAAAACAGCACCAGACCATCACACTACCACCACCATATTTTACTGTTGGTATGTTGTTCCTTTTCTGAAATGCTGTATTACTTTTACGCCAGATGTAATGGGACACACCTTCCAAAAAGTTCAACTTTTGTCTCATCAGTCCACAGAGTATTTTCCTAAAAGTCTTGGGGATTATCAAGATGTTTTCTGGCAAATGTGAGATGAGCCTTTGTGTTCTCTTTGGTCAGCAGTGGTTTTCGTCTTGGAACTCTGCCATGCAGGCCATCTTTGCCCTGTCCCTTGCTTATGTTGGAGTCATGCAAACTGACTTTAACTGAGGCAAGTGAGATCTGCAGTTCTTTGGATGTTGTTCTTGGCTCTTTTGTGACGTCTTGGATAAGTTGTAGCTGCACTCTTGGGGAAATTTTGGTCGGTTGCCCACTCCAGGGACCATTCACCACTGTTCCAAGTTTTCGCCATTTACGTGGTTCGCTGTAGTCCCACAGCTTTAGAAATGGCTTAATAACCTTTTCCAGACTGAGAGAGCTCAATTACTTTGTTTCTCATTTGTTCCTGAATTTCTTTGGATTGCAGCATGATGGCTACCTTTTGAGGATCTTTTGGTCTACTCCACTTTGTCAGGCAGGTCCTACTTAAGCGATTTCTTGATTGAGAACAAGCGTGGCAGTAATCAGGTCTGGGTGTGGCTAGAGAAATTGAACTCAGCTTTCCAAACTTGTGACACACCACAGTTAATTTTTCTTATAATCTGGCAGGGGGAAAATCACTTTTTCACAAAGGGATGGAGTTTTGGATCCCCCCCCCCCCTTAATAATAAAAGCCTCTATTTAGAAACAGCATTTTGTGTTTACTTGTGTTAGTAGCCAGTTGCATTACTATTAGCTTTAGCCTCAATCTATTTGGGAAATCATGTTGCCACAAGAAGCAAATTAGACTTCTTTGGTTCTTGATAAAAATGAATCAACCAGTCAAGAAAAATTAGCTAACTGTTTATGCATTAACAAATACAGCTAGCGTTAGCCTAATTAGCCATTTAGAATTAATAAAATCTGCATTTTTCAGTTGTAATAGCTGACACAATTGATAGTTCTGCCACTGTTATTACTAGAAACTGTATGAGCTCTATACCATTTACAGGTGATGAACTGGGTACTGCATAGCTGTTTGTTTTGTTATACAACACTTAACTTTTTTGAGTCCACCCAAACGAATTCCAGACAGCTTGTAAGATAACAGTAAGAATACATTTTGGTGTTATCATTGAAACAAGACTCTATTGCCCATGTTCTAATATGAATATATTTTACCTGGTTTCCAAAGAGGATGATGTCTCCATTGTGTTTTATTGTGTAAGGCTCAAGCAGAAACTGAACACAAATCCCATAAAGTTAACTTGAGTACTTGAAGACAGTGTTATATTGTCTCACTGTCTATATTGTTTCCAGGGAGATAAAGAGGTTGAACTTGGGCTCCCGTTTTCTCCTCTCTGTGACCGTAAAGCTACCATGATTGCCCAGTCTCAGATAGGTAAGAGTCACAATGAGAAAGGACTTCATAAACTTGTGCTGGATTTGCAAACAGCTGGTGAAACCTTATTCTCATGTTTACTGTCTGGTAGTGATTTATTATAAGAAAAAGAACCAATGTTAAGTTATTATTAGTAATGATATACTTGTTATATATTTTCCTCTCTGTTCTTCTATTATCCTAACATTTCTCTTGGGATTCAGGTTTCATAGACTTCATTGTGGAGCCAACCTTCAGCGTACTGATTGACACGACAGAGAAGGTGATTGGTCCTCTAATAGAAGAGGACAGGAAGGCCAGAGAGACTGGAAACAGGAGGTCCAGGTACTGCTAGTATTACTGCTGTAGGTTCCCACACTGACTGATTCAACATGTGTATTAGACACAAGGTTTTTAAAATGAACAATTCCTCAGTGAATAACCACAACAAAAGATAAGGAACAGAATTAGACAATCAGACTTGATGACAGTTGAAACTCCACATCAGAACAAGACTTTGCAAGTCCAGACCTTAGCCTGATTAAAATGCTGTGGTGGCACTGTACATAAACGGATGCCCACAAACCTCAGTGAATAAAGCAATGTTGTAAAGTATAGTGGACTCAAATACATTAACAGCAATGTGAGAAACTGATAAAGTCATAAAGAAAATTATTACTCTAAGGCAGTGGTTCCCAAAGTGGGGGGCGCGCCCCCTGGGGGGCAGAGCCATTGCAGGGGGGCCGCGGTATGAATAAAAAAAAGAAAAGAATGCTTGGACACTGCTAGCATAATGGACAGGTTTTTGACGGGGCTCCTACACAAATGCAAAGAAAAAGATGAAGCATCGCCAAATATGCTTCCAAACCAAAGACTACAAAATATGATGAAGCATATCTCGCCTTTGGCTTCACCTGCACAACGGTGGTGCCAAGGTAGGTATCCTGACAGAATTTGTTTCCCCTGTATTGGGAGCACGCGCTGGGCTGTCCAAATCACGGACAAATAGTATCCCACAGTTGTTTATGTTTTTAAACCCATTTTGCACAGAGAGGCATTTTTTGAAAAATGTATTAATTGCAATGTTGAATATTCTTATACAGAAAAAAAAAACAAAAAAACAACTACACGTAAAATAATTACACCATAGAGATGGTTTGTTTTTCTGTTATTTAAAAGAGGTAGTAGTTTATTTTATCGCTACTTGTAATTTATTGCAGTTTACTTTCACTTGTTCAAAAGTTTACAAAAGGTTTGAGGTGTGAAATAAACTACAATGGAGTTTGAAACAAAATATGGCCGTGTGTGGTTGGAGGATGTGTTTGTGAGATTTTCTTGTAAAAACAAAGGGGGGGCCTAGCAAACAAAGTTTGGGAACCACTGCTCTAAGTTATTGCTGCAGAAGCTGGTTCTACAAACTCTTAAATCATTGGGTGTTTGTAGTTTTTCACAGCACTGCATAAAGTCATTTTTGATGATTTTGGATGAAAAATCATTGAAAATAGGCTAGTCCGAGACCAGAAACTCTTTGTTATGTTGGTTTTGCAGTATGCTTTGGGTGATCCATTTGCACTGTGAAACCCAGTACAATCACTTCATTGTACAACTACGTATTCTTTTCTTTAAAAAAAAAGAAAAAAAAGATTTATTTGTTTTTTTGGCATTTTTGTCTTTATTATACAATCTTTATAGTACAGAGAACTGACAGGAAACTAGGGAGAGAGTTGCATGCAGGAAATGGATGCACACCCGTACCTAGCACAATGTACAGACACATGACGTAAATAGTAATGGGTGTTCTCTAAGACCATATAGTGGATACAGAGGGTAAAATATAACTTGTTGGTACAACAACCAGTAACAGTCCCAACGTTAAACCAGCCACATGTCCACAGGAAATGCCTTGACTACAGCATATGTTGATTGGTGTGTGAGGGCCGGTCATCACTGCATAATCTAAAATCAAGTAACATCGTTTTTCTCATAGAAATGTAAAGTTTTTGGCCATGTAGAAAAAAAATATTGCTCATTCACCAGGTTTTATTCAATCAATGCAATGTGGAGTTTTCCTTAATACATCTAAGGTACATCTAATACATCTAAATTCTAATACATCTAAATTCCTTAATACACTTCTGGATAAGGCAGTCCCTCTCATCTCTTTACACCTCTTCCTCTGTTTCAGTCTAACAGGAAGCGGTTCAGTTACCGTGGAGTCGGTGCAGAGACACAGTAGTGTTCGCCATGGGAACAGTGATGACGGACAGATGGACTTTTCCCTGACAGCCATTGATCTGCCGGCACTGAAGCTGCATCTCTCTGGTGTCATTGCCAGCAACAAGGACAGATGGAAAGAACTATCTGTGCACGGTACACACACAATCACAAACAAATGTTCAGGAAAGTCAAAATCAGTTGAAGTAAATTCCTCTAAGTTTCTACAACCAAATTTAGAAAAAAAAATGTTTTCTTTGGTGTATTATTGTGGAGTATTATTATTTTGTCTTGCACTTCTGCACTATTACAAGACAAAGCATCCAACAATCTATAACTGATTTCTCAAAAAAAGAGATGTTTTTCAGTGTAACAAAGAGAAATACGTAATTGTCTCTTTGGATAAAATAATGTTTCTCTGCAATTTGATAAAACATGCTCTTGAGATGTCAAAGAAAATTGTACCCTTATTGTAATGTAAGCTACCATCTTTATGTTTTTAGCCTTGTTGTGCTTGTTTCACACACTCAGCTGTACACTGTTGTAATTTGTAAGACAAAAAAATGTAATAACTGTGCAGCTGATAAATATCCCAACAAAATCTATACGCTTTTTTCCCCTGCAAAATCATTTTTGCCTTGTTGACATGACTGCAGTACAGTGAGAGGTTAAAACTGAGATTGCTGAACTAAGATTTATCAACCTTTTTCTAAAGTTTTGTGCAAGTGCCACCTGTTTACCTTTGGGTAGTCAACATTTGAGTGAGGTGTGATTTTGGCTTAGCACCACATATCATATCTAATACACTGGGAATATAATATAGTGGGAAAGTGTATCCTCTTCTGAGATAGAATCTGATATAGGAAACATTTGCCAGTCAGGTTGCTGTGATGATGTATCCACCCACAAGCGGTTAAACATTTCTGGACTAGATACAAGATGGCTACTGAATTGCAAAATTTGATTCTAGACAGCTTTACCATAAATGTAAATATCCACCAAATATCAGATGCAAAAAGCATGTGTCCTTTAGGCTACATGGAGACTCAGTGCAAGACTATGAACTAAAATAAGTGTCCAAGCAAACCAGCTAATGCTAGGTAAATAACACTGCCAACACTGACACCACAACCATGTTACTATGGGTAGGAAATTCAGCTGACAAAGAAAAACTCAAAAGTGACAAAAGTGAATGACATTAATGTGAGCTATTTTGGTTTAATTTAAACACTGAACTGAGTGTAAACTTCTGCAACAGTAGTCCTAGAAACAGCTAAGAGTCGGAAACCCTCAAGGCTTCTGCTAGAGGACCCAGGCTTAAAGAAGATCCCCAGATTTGATGGAACTATTTTCTTTTTTTTTTGTTGAAAATTCTTATAGCTTCCTGTGTGTGCCTATTGTTAACAGAGCTGGCCAGCAAGGCACAAGAAGAAAAAGAAAGTGAGGCCCTCCAATCACATGCCTCAACCAGCCACCGTATCCCTGATGGACCCACTGCCAATCAGCCACAGAACTCTGATGGCTCACCTCCTGGTGAATCTCATGACAAGTCACCAGACCAAATGTTGAATGGTATGAACTTGAGATCAGACGTAAAAACCTACTGGCATTTAACCCTCCAACTCACCTTTAGCTGTGGTAACTTTTACAGGGGAGGCCCCAGAGGAGGAGAAAGAGGATGATGAAGTGCCTGAAAATGCCTGACTGCGCTCTGCCAAACGTACCACTGTATTTGACTGTGGCAGATGACCCTGGCAACAGGGTGTCGCCGTGCAGAGTTCACACTCTCTGTTTAAACACAGCAGCTGACTAAGTGGTCCTTCAGTGACTTCCAAAAGGGCCACCAGACCTTTTTTTTAAAATTTTTTTTTTTTTTACAACTGACCATGAAAATATCACATTCAGAGTGAAAAGATTCATTAGATAACAGCTTCTTAGCAGCTTCATGGCCCATTAACAGTGGTGAAAATGTTTTGTGATTTTATTAGAGATTCAGAGGAATGCTGTCTGTGAAATAGATGTCATCATTTAAATAAAAACAGAGGCAGGCAGGTAGGTGAAAACCAAAGAGTGTGGAGTGGCTGAAAAACCATATTCAGGGAGATGGGAGACTGAACGTCTGTTCTTAGGAATGATAATTAACTGAGCTGTTAAGAAGCAGTTGTCAAGGTTTTGTTAATGCAGCTGAGCACAGCAACAGGTGTGATGTTTTAAACTTATAATACGAGTGTGAAAAGTGATTGCTGCTCTGTTCTTTGTTCCTGCTCCTTTTTATCAGACTTCTACCCATGATGTCAAACAAAAACATGTTGGATGATGTTGCAGCAGTTGTTTATCATACCGCATAAGTAGCAAGCTAAATTGGGCCAGTTGACTATGCTGAGATTATTTATATCATACAGAATTATTTCTTCTGGCCTGCGAGACTTAGGCTATTTTTTGGGGGCCAAAACAATTTGGATACCTGGCCAGTACTAATGCTTTTTGGGCAAAAAATGTTAGTAGTTATTCAGTAGACTGGAACCTCTAACTTTTGGTCTTGCACTAGCATCGGCCGGGAAACTTTCCAAAATGTGTGCAAACTGGTTGATGCCCAGTACCCAAAAACAACTCGGCAAGTTGTGCTTAGTACTAATTAGCAAATGTTAGAGTGCTAACAAGTGAAACTAAGTTAGTGCCATAAACCTTAAGCATTACACATACAAAACAAATGTATATTACCATTATCACTGAGAGCATATTAGGATTCCGATAGCATAGCTGATGGCTGTTAGAGGTGCTGTAGACTGTCAGGTGTGTAAAATATCCCAGCAGATAATTGGTTGTTTCACTGTAGAAAGTGATGTACAAGTGACTCAGTTTTATTAAGATTTTCAGTTTATTTGCAAAGGAAAAATCCATAGACCTACTTGCATTGGCCAATATACAGTGGTAGCATGTTAACTTGCTAGCAATATATACCAAATGAAGGCCTCTGGTACGCAGTCTTTCAGCCTAACATAAAAGGAGGCAACTACAGACCTGGATATAGGGAATATTTGCAGTCCTGGTTACACTGTAATATTTGTCCTAACTGCTAACATACAACAGAGACAGGAAGGCACTGTTGTCAGTCACAATGCTTTTTAAATACACAGTAAAAAAAATTATTCTCAAATTTCAGTTAATTTTGTTTTGTCAAAATCGGTTTTGTTATAAAAATCATACAATGACCTTAAATAGCTTAGTGTTAAATGTAGCTAATCAAAACAACCATAGCCATTGCATAGAAGGACAGAGTTTGGATGTTATTCACAGTTTGTTTATACCATTAACGGTGTCTTATTTGATTCAAGAGCATTTCATTGAAACTGAATCAGTCTTTCAATTCATTTTCTTATCAAATCTCAATTACAACTTGATGAAATATTATGATATAATATTCATTAACCCTGCCCTGACTATTTCTGCTGGTGGCTAGTATGCCTCCTCAAAGTAATAAAAATTAAATTTAATGGACTTTATCTTTCAGCAAATTTGTATTATATGCATAACTAATATTTGCATGCGCAATGTAGTGAACATTACCTGGAGGTGACCTAGTTGTTACTCTGCTGCAGTTCACAGATCTCACAGATCACAGAATACGGTTTGACAGCTGTCATGAACTGCTGCTGAACACTCAAGTAATCCAAAATATCACATGTTCTTGCTTCCACATTTGACCGTACATATTTCAACAAATTCTAGTTTAACATTAAACAATACGCTATTAATACACTACATGGAAACAGCATGTAATTTATTATTTCTTTTCCACTTTTGACATGAGGGTTAGGAATTTTGCATTTTAACTGACATGAGGCTGGTATTAAATTTGCTTATTTAATTAGTATCTTTTAAATGTTTACTGGATAGGTAGAAAATGAAGAGGGAGGGGTAAGCTGTAGTTAAGAAAGCTATTAGAAAGGAGTAACTCCAAGGTGAGAGGCTAAATTCGGTAACTAAAGATTAACAAAGATTTAATAAGGGATTTGCTGGCTGCTGAGCCCAGCAAGTATTTTACCAACTCCAAAAAGGACATCAGAGCTCATCTGTAGGATCAAATCAGAGTCAGTTCTGTGTTACAACTGATTGTAATAAACGGTTGACCCGAAATCTAAGCCCTGACTGAAGAGTCTGTTTCACTTGAAAACTGTGTACATATGGACCTAAAAAGCTATGACTGCAATTCAGCTGGCTTTTCCTTTTCCATGGCTAATAGCAGTAAGAAAAACATACAGAGAGCAGAGCAGCAGCAGTGAATTGGTGTGAATTTCTTTACATGTTTACATGTGACCTTTTTTTTTTTTAAAAAAACATGGGCCATCTTATTGTACTCTGGGCCAGTATACCCATAGCGCATAGCATTACACTGTACTCTCTAGAGATTGTGGAGATGAGCACTATGATGGAAAATGATAACGAACACTGAGTCCAAGGAAGTGTGATCATGAGTAAATAAATAAGATTTACCTTTAAATCGACAGGAGTCCAGAGTCCAGCTCTTGTTGTTTCTGTGCTCGGCCACTGTCACTTCTCCTGGCTGTGAATAAAGAAAAGTGCCATAGAATCAACATGGTGACAAGAGAAACACCAGTTTCTATAGCAATGGACAATGCGTCAAAGGCCGGAGCCAAAATGGCCAAAAGTCAAAGCTCTTTAGATTCTGTGAGCACTGTGTTTGTTAATGCAATCTGTGCTATAGTTATTGTGTGCTCTTTGACTCTGTGTGTGGGTGAGATTTTGAGTGTGAGTTTGTGTGAGAGAAAGTGTGTGAGTGTGCACTGTATACTGTACAGCTGTTTTCTGTATTATTGTATTAAACATTCACAAATCTGGCCCTGCCTTTGATTTTATTCAGTCTTGTTGTTTACAGTTGGTGGTCAACAGACCTGTATCTGAACTTCTGGTATCTGCTTTTACTATATAGTAAAACATTTTAACATTAGACAAAGATAACCTGAGTAAATAAAAAGTTAAAAAATAGTAAAAAAAAAAAAAAAAATGCAGTTCATCTGGTGTAAAACTAACATCATACCAACAGTCTAACATGATGGTGGTAGTGTGATGGTCTGTGGCTGGTTTGCTGCTTCAGGACCTGGACGACTTACTACAAGAAAAACCTGATGGAGACTGCTCAGCCATCAGTGTGTGTCCTGAATTTCAGGTACAGCTGGATGATGCTGCAGGACAATAATCTGAAACACAGCAGTGAGTCCACTTCTGAATGGGTCAAAAAATAAAATAAAATGAGGGTTTTTGGAGTGGCCTAGTCAAAGTGTGGACTCAAATCCAATGGAAATGCTTTGCCATGTCCTTAAACACTTAAACACTAAACCACTATATCTAGATGGCGCCTCTCACACAGTAGTTTGGGGTCCTTTCCTGCCAGAGAGGTGACATTCCATGATCCAAGACCTAATTTCAATAACTGAGGATTGGACCATCAGACCATTGGTTCCTGTCTGAGCCACATTGCACCCAACCCCTACAGCATCTTCGGTGGGTGTGGACCCACAGGATGGTGTTCTCCCTTGAGCTGAGGGGCCTCTCCAGGGAGTGGCCCCAGTAACCCTTTTCTGGGTATAGGTTAATCATGTACGTTGTTGTTCTCTGTATGTTCTTTACAGAGTTATTGTGATTTTCTCTCATCTAGGACACCATAGCTCCTGGGACAACAACAGTACCCCTGTACTAAGACTCCATACATAAATATAATGAAATGCACTTACTATCTAATCTTCTTTTGTTAAAAAATGTGCACCTTTGCCTTGAACACAAAGTTTTGGATCAGTCCAGAAACCTTTCAAGAGCTTGAATTTGATAGCATTTATTAGAAAGCGGCACTCACGACCTTGCTCAGGTAAATATTGCTGAAAATGTCGAAATGCAATCTTACAGTTTGATGCACTGAATTTGTGCTGCCAGCAGAGAGCACTGTGACTAAATCGACGTTTGTGACGTTGTGGAGATCTCATTCTATTGTTGCACAATACCGACCACCAGAGGGTAGCAGAAAACCGCTGCCATTAACAAGCAGTCACACAAACACGTACTGCTCTTTATCCATTGATCAGTGTAGTGTAGAGACACTTAAGGTGTCTTCAGTCACAGCCAATCAGCTCTCTGATTAACAGCACCACAAGAAGCCACAGAACATGCTATTCTTGCACAAAAAGTGGCACGACTAAACCATAACAATACATTCTGTTTCAAGTTAAAATATGACTAATGGGATTGCCTTAAAATGTAAGCTAAAAAATCTGCAAATTGCACTCTCAGCACCACAAAATGTTGCTGAGATCGTCTTTTCACTTTTTCTTTTTGCAACTTTAGAATTTTGTTGAACACTTGCAGCTCTTGTTAGTTGGATTGTAGACAGCAACATGGCATCCAACAGGAGACAGACAGAGACAACTTGGTAAACATTAGGCAGAAGAGACTGATATTTTTCAGAGCTAAAATAGATTTAGTAATGCCGCTCTGTTTTTCATATCACCTAAGACTGCTTGCAACTTTTTTTCCTTTTTTAAAAAAATTTTGCAGGTTCACAGGATTCACAGCAGATACGTATAAGAACCCATGACTGTCATAGTCACAGATGATTCACATTGAGACTCTGGCTTGATCAAAGCTGATAATTAGCCTATACATCATAATAACCACACCATTAGAGTCTGTTAGTTATTTGTTGCTGTAAAAAATGTCCACCTGAATCAGCAGAATTTCCCCCAAAAGCTTCTGTCAATAAGTGAATTTCACTTTCTGAGTTCAAAGGGTCAGTTTGCTGGTTTACAACAGCCTTTGAAGTCTGGCCAAGTTCATTCTAATTGAGAGTATAATTCTGATTGGCAGCGGTTGCCAGCAGAGGGGCCTGTGTCAGACTTTACCTTTGCCAACTTAATTTAAGCAAGTGGCAAAGGGTCTATCAGAGGGCAGGTCTCAGATCGCTTTTTGAAATTCCTAAATTTACTGTATGTTTTGGCAGACTTGCACTGATGCGTTGACTGTTTTTAGTGATCCCAGAGTGGAAATTAGGTTACTGCAGCTGCCAACATGAAGGGATGCAGTTTGGGACAAAGTCAAACATAAGCATATTACACATAAGAGTGATGGGAAAAGATACATAATAAAATACACTTGCTATCTAATCTCCGTAGATAGTAATGTACATCTGTGAAAAAAACAAAGCGAAAACATGAAGTTTCATATGTGCTGAAGCAATGGTGCGTATTTTCTACAACTGGCCAAAACACCACAGGGAGTAGCTGAAATTTCAGTGAACCTTATTAACCAAAGTAAGTGTGCTATTTAATAGGACATGGGTTTAAATTGCAGTCACTATTACCACTGTCTGTTTCCCTATATCCAGATCATTGAGTCCAGTTCACTTCACAGAGCTGGCTGATTCACCTCACCTAATGACATAAAACAGCAGTTCCTCTGCGGAAAAAGCAATCAGTCCCATAACTGCCATGGCAGGAAGGAGAAGAGGAAAAAAGCAGAAATGCAAAAGAAGAAGAAGCTGAAAAAAATAACACTGCTTCTGTGTTCTAGCACGTTCTCAATATCACACTACATTTAGTCGTTTTGTCTTTATCCTATTTCACTCCTCTCTCCTCAGCAAACCCAGTATGTTGGTTTGGCTTGATCAAGAATCATTTCAAAATCAGAAATTTCTATTAGAAATATGTAGCAAACTAAACCAACTGAAAACTGATGGGAAATTTAGTGAGCTCCAGTGATTTTAATTATCGACCAGTTTCAGTTCAGTGTGTAGCAAAGGTGAAGCTGAGGAAATGCAAGTACTGCTACAGGAGGATGTTGGAGGCCAGACATGGAATATCGACTGCGGTACCTCTGAACGGTCTGAGAAACAGCTAAGAGAAAAAAAAACGTTCAGCTCCACTGAGCAAACATCTTTAGTCCACACAATAAAACTGATAAATATTTCAGCTGGATTAATTGTTCCTTCATGAATTTCTGAGTTACAGATCATATAGATCCCCTCTGGTGGTCCTCCTTGGGCTCGCGCG
>VVHJ01023248.1:6045-24190 GCA_015107715.1 Tylochromis polylepis
CAATTAATCCAGCCTCTGATCTGTAGGCCACTGCTCTTATGACCCTCAGTCACAATCCAATTGGGATACCAACTACACAAGTGGGTTAAAATCAGCACAGAGAATCTAAGTGCTTCGGTCCACTAGATTTTTACAGTGTCTTTAATCTATTTGTAAAGCATGATTTTAATAGGAAGATTTTAGATTAGTACAAGCCATAAATAGCTATTTGACAAATTGGAAAGTGGGCTTTAATGATCTAAAACCTTGCATTTATTTCACAGGAAACCTTTTTCCTAAGCATTTGCAAATCTCCAGACCCCTCCCTCAAGAATTCAAGACAGAAGCAAAGAGGTGGAATCATAGAGAACACAGATGTGAGCAACATTGAAACCATGTTAATCCTTTTAATTCAATTATGGTAAATAGGGACAGAGCTTCCTTCTAAACAAAACACAGTATGCAGGAGTTCAGCAGGCAGTGGCGGGGGGGTGGCTCTGATGTAGGCAGGCTACCCAGTAGGAGCCCTGGTGGTCTCCTGGGATACCTTTCTGTTCTCAAGCACCCTACTGGGGCACTCCCCCAGAAGGTTTTTCCTGGCCTAGCTCTAGCCTGTGGAATAGCATGGCAAGGTTGGACAATATACCTGGAACAATGGGATTTGCACCACACAGACACACACACACAATGTGCGTATGTGGCCAGCTGTAGTCATTTCTATAGAGACTTAGTGGGGAGTTGGAGGGAGAGGGAGAGGATGGGTTGGATGGCATGTAATGTGTCAGGATTGAGTATTAAATGGGGATGTGTCAAAGTGCTTTGGGGCCTGGCTAGCTCCATTGCTCCTGAAATGGTTCTGTAGAGCAGCAACCTGCTAACCTAGGCCAGACTGACACCGGCACCTCCTCCACTGTGAAAGAGAGTGTCTGTTCCCCAGGATGAACACAGGATAGAGAGGGGGTGAAGAGGGGGCTGAGAAAGGGAGTATGTTTTTAAAACAGTTAGACAATCTGTTTGGATTAGGCCCACTGCCGAAGAGACATGGAAATGATGGGCAGCCGGGACGATAGAAGGAGAGGAAGAGGTGGGGGAGAAGAGAAGAGGAGAGAGACAGATGGAAAGGAAAGGTGGTGGTGGAGGGGATGAGAAGAGGCATGAGGGGGGTGAGAAGAGGAGAGGGGTCAGAGACTGGAATCTCAGGATCTAAGGCTCTTTTGGCTTGATAGTTCCCAGATGTTGTTGGCCCCCTTCACCCCTCCTTCCCTTCACTGTTTCACTGCTGTGGTGAATACACAGGAGCCCAGTTAGCCATGCGGGACAGATGGGTCAGTGACTGTGTGGAGATGGGCCTCCTGTGGACCAAAGGAAATGGGAGGTGAGAGGCATTCTCCTCTCCGATGGCCACAGGCCAGAGGGGGCAGCCCTGGCTGTAATTTTTTATCGTCTCTCCACCCTTGGCAATCTAAGACAGTGAGATGTGTGTGTGTGTGTGTGTGTGTGTGTGTGTGTGTGTGTGTGTGTGTGTGCGAGTGCGAGTGCGAGTGCGAGTGCGTGTGTGTCTTGCATGCATACACTTACCTGTATGCATTGATAGGCAGGTTTTCATGCAACGACCAGACATTGCAGAAACACCTTGGAGTGAAAAGAGAAGTCGGGGGTGGATATCACTAGTAATATTACAACACAATATTAACTGTATATATCTGTATGTAGTTTGTAGTCTATATTTCAACAGAGTACTGCTTTGCAGTCATAGACTACAGAGTATGTGCAGGTGCATGGTGACACTGTAGCCTGTGCTGAAATTCTGGTGCTGCTTGATTTACAGCATCTGGCTGCAGCCAGCCATGTTTCAGGATGACAGCGTGTTCTTGTCCACCTATCTGCAAAAACGCTTACACTCCATAGCTCTGCACCACACTGCCTCTACCGCCTCAATCATCCTCAGCAGCAGAAAGTGTTGTGGTCGTATATTAGCAAGTTGTTGACTGGCCACTAAAGCGCACATTTGTCAACATATTAGAAGATGTCAACACTTGAACAACAGACCATTAAGCCCACCCAACCTAGTTCAGTGCCAGGTGTATAGTTCCACCTTTATTAACCCAAAAGTTATAGGAAGGGGGAACACGTTTACATAACAGGGAACGGAGTAATGAGGTTACTTTTTGCTGTTCTGTGTTCACTTGGAAAAGATGAGTTGTCAATTTGCCAAAAGTAATTAGGTGTTACGAAACTTGAATGTGGTGCAGCGAACGTTATGAGCCACATGACTGCAGGGTTTTTTTTAAACATTTGGTCAGCTCAGAAGTGTACTGTGTTATAAACTGGATTCATCCCAATGTTCTTATTGCAACCTTGTGAGTAAAAGCTGGGTAGCTCAGAGACAATAAACCCTGTAGTTACCAAAGGTTTAAGAAGGGTTCTTTTTCTATTTTACTAAATTATGAATTGAAAATAGTTCAGTGTGCTTGTTTCAAGTCTCAAAAGTTTCTCTATCCCTCTGGGTGCTTCTAAACCCAGAGCCACACGAAGGGAATATTTCACAGAAGCCCTGGCTTAAAATGTGGTCATGGTTGCCAGATATGGAGAGAGACATTCTATCTCTCTAGAGAAGGGCGGATATCCTCCTCTGGATATGGTGGGGGAGGGTATTTATGGAGCATCTCATGGATATTACATAGAAATTGGCGATGGGAGTACGGTTGTATGTGTGTGAAGTAAAGGAGGGGAAGAATCGGGGAGCCGCTGTGATCAGGATTCCACAGCTGACTCATGTCACTCTTTGACCCTTTCCCCCACATATTCCCCACAAAATGAAAGTCTAGACTGTACTTTTCGCCTCACCATTTCACAGGGATGGCCAAAAAGGCATACGTTAGGTTAGACAAGATGAACAAAGCCATAACTTTCTCTTTCCCTGAAGGACTCAGTTCAAGAGACTCTCTGTAGGCTTTTTAGACTTTACACTTCATGGCAAGACATGGTGTCTATTAAGCCCATTAATAAATAAAACAAGGCAATAGCGCCACCAAAGAAATAGATATCACACTATTACTTATTTAACCACATTGATGAATTATTTATTGTTTATTCCAAATGATCTTTTTTTTTTTGGGGGGGGGGAGTGTATACTTTCAGTTTGGGTATCCCATGTGAGCGTTTGCGGCACCAGATGATTTGGATAGCTAAGTTCATCTTGGATGAGTTTGTGAAGGGGTATGTGCCTTTGCTGGTGCAAAAGTACTGCAGGGGGTTGGGGAAATGATCCTTGATGATCGTGTTACTGACATCAAAGAATAAGAACACCAAAGTCAACAGCCAAACAGTATTAAACACTCACTGAAAGACATATACTCTCTGTCTTCCTCTCTTTCACACTCATTTACTTTCTATGTCTTTGCCACTCTGCTCCTGAAACACTGTGGGTCCACAGAGAGAGATAAATTATGGGCTGAGTGGCTTTTTGAAGTCTGCTCGGCATCAACACCAATAAACGCCAAGCATGGCCCGCCTCCCTGCTCCTAAATTAAGTAATTATTACTACTGGTGTGACTTGGCCATGTGGACTACATTGCGCCTGGTTAGGGCTGAAGTCTTTGGGTAGGCAGTAAAGACAGACACCGGGAATGAGCAAAGCATATGTGTTCTAAAGAAATAAAGACCTCAGACATACATATAATCAAGCTGAATGATTTATGCTGATACATGCTGACCTCCAGAATTCATAAGCCAAAGCTTTTTCATGACTTTTTGACAAATCCTAATACAAACCAAATGCTAAAAATGATGGGACTCTGTGTAAAATGCACATAAAAACAGAATGCAGTGATAAGCAAATCTCATACATCCATATTTTATTCACGACGGAATACAGAAAACATATCAGATGCTTAAGATGTTTAAGACATTTTACAATTTCATGGAAAATGTTAGCTTATTTTGAATTTGATGGCACAACACATCTCAAAAAAAGTGGAGAAGAGCCAACAAAGGGCTGGAAAAGTAAGTGGTACTAAAAAGAAACATGTAGGATCATTTTGCAACTAATTAGGTTAAGTGGGACTAACATAATTTGGTACAACAAGAGCATCTGACAGAGGTAGAGTTCTTTAAAAGTAAAGATGGGCAGAAATTCACCAATCTGAAAAAAAACCCCAAAACCATCCACTAAGGCTCTGTCATGCAAAGACTTTGTGAACATGATCCAGAAACACTGCTGTCTTTTCTGGGCCAAAGCTCTTTTAAAATGAACTGAGGCAATGTGGAAAACTGTTCTGTGGTCAGATTAATTGAAATGTGAAATTTTTTTTGGAAAACATGGACACTGTATCCTCTAGACTAAAGAGGAGATTTTTCAAGGAAGTGTATATTTTAGCAAGACAATGCTAAACCACGTACTACATCTATTACAACAGCATGGCTTCATAGTAGAAGAGTCTGGGTGCTTAAGTGCCCTGCATGCAGTTCAGACCTTTCACCAGCTAAAAGCAGTTGGCACATCATGAAACCAAAAATAGGACAAAGACGACCCAGGACTGCTGAGTATCCTATATGAGACAAGAACGGGACAACATTCCTTTCCCAAAAGTCCAGCAACTGGTTTCCTCAGTTCCCAGATGTTTGTAGGCTGTTGTTAAAAGTAGAGGGTGGTAAACTAAACTAAATTAAACAAAATTAGCTAGTATTTTTCATAAAATTGTTTTTTTTTTTTCTCAGTTTAAACATTTGATATGCTTTCTATGTTTTACTGTGAATAAAATATAATTTTATGAGATTTGTGACTCATTCAGCTTTTATTTACATTTTACATAGCATCACAACTTTTCTGGAGCTGGGTTTGTAGATGGTAGTCATTAATCTCTTTCTATCACGTATTGTTGCTTAAGTGCTTTCTGTACCATTTACCTAAATTAATCATAAACATAAAACATTTCTATCATATAAAAAGTTAGTTGGATAATGCAAAGCAATACTTTTATTTGAGGTCTGGGTCAGTTATGTAAGATTTTGTGCTTTCTGCTGAACAATGAAATAATAACAGCAGCTGGCACTTAACTCAAATTTAATGCCACTGTACAAAATAGAAAAAAAAATCTTTTAGCTTAAGACAAAAGAATGGAGGAAGGCCAAAACACACTAGAACGAGAAGAAAGAAGTTAAGGGAGAGAAGGCAGCTCATTCTCCTGGAGCGTCCTTTAAAGTAGTGCCAAAGCCCATTCTGGTGCCATTGCACTGCATTTGCAGGGAAAGACGACGTGCTGAACCCTCTCCTCTCATCTCCTCTCCTCTCCACCTGACACACGTCTGTTTGGCTCCTGCAGTAGGGAGACTGTATAACCCAAGTGTGTAAAACAGTCTTTTACAGCATTGTAAAGATTTACTATTGGAGTAAATAACAGTGGGCGAACAGGGCTTTTAAATGGAACCCAATCAATATGTCAGTGGAGGCTGCAGCAGAGGACAGGGCTGTGTCTGATGTCACATACAGGTAGATGGAGCAGGGCAGTGAGAAGTAGACTGAGGAATACCAGGAAGAGCTCAGCATAATAGCACTAAAAACAAACAAACAAAAAAAACAAACAAAAAAATGCCAAAACTTTAGTAACTCCTTATATTGGAGGTCAAATTGCTACCTAGCCTGCAACCCAGAATATTCCAGAGTTAAGCAGGACACCATGGGTCACAAACTTTACATGAAAGACAAGATTTATTATTCTAAAGATTTATTAAAATAAGAAAACACCTCTTAGCATAATGTGTACCACTGTCAAACATGAATAATATCAATACATGCATGTACACACTGAGACACAGTATAAATTCAACACTTTGCTCCCTCACACGGACATGTCCATGCACTCCTGTGCAGAGAAATGCAGACATGCAATAAATTCCAACTCCTGTGAAAGCAGTGTTGGTTCGCGCACACACACACACACTGACAGACACGCACATTTAGCCCCCTATAGACTCTCACACACGCACACAGAGACACCCCAGCCTCATGCGCAATAAATCGCACAGCCCATCTAACAAGTTCATTTCCGGAGGCCAGAGAGGATGGGTCCTCTGACTTTGGAGTCAGCAGCCTTGTGAGGATCAATGGCAAGAGACGGAGAGCGAGGGGCAAGGAATTGAGCTGAGATACAAAAATCAATCAGCAATTTAATCGCTTTGGGAGGGGAAGACAGAAAAAAAGAGAGGACAGTAGAGAATTCCACAGCTTTTTTACTTAAAAAAGCAGTGCTTTGATTTAACCCTTTGACATATATTATACATCTCCCAGTTTTATCGATGCTTTTCTCTATGACAAGAGAGGCTCTAGAGGGAGCAGATCTATTTTGAGACATAAGATCAGACAACCACTGTTTCTATCTGCAGTCTTACACAAGACTTGGTTAATGTTTCAGAAATAGAGAATGCCATAGATGAGAAATTCCATTGTAGATCTTTAGCTTCTATGCTCATGCATTTGTCAAAACCTGCACACAGCTATATGCATAATATACATGTTTCTTCAACTTCAGTTTAATATGCAGCTAAACAGACGCCATATTCCTTATGCTGGAGCTGTGAGTTTGGAGGTTGATCGTTTGAGACAAGTTTTAAGGGATTTTTTGGCTACTGAAGGTAAAATGAGGATTTTATTGAAGATGATGATGGAGGCATTTCTGTGGAAAGAGTGGTGGTTATGGGGCTGGGTGTTGAGGAGGAACTCTTTTAGGTCAATGTCTGAGGCTCGGAATTGACACTATTGAACTAGCAACCCTTACGCTAATAAAATGAGTGACAGCCTCTGGTGCAGAATCGAAGATATGGATCCTCTGAGCAAAAAAAAAGCCAGCAGAAGAGGGAGAACAGAGACACATTCCTCAAATCAGTTTGACCAGTGAAAGAGACTTAATAGAAAGAGACTGAGCTCATCAAAAACGTTGCCATCTTTTCTGAGCATGACTGAGACTTTGTATGAGATTAGTGTATATTTTTGCAAACTCGTTTGTGTGTACAATTAGCACCTGTTACATTCTACAGCACAGGACATACATAGTGTTTTTTTAATTGCAAATTTAAGTTCTGTGTATATAATGATAAAGGCTATTGTGTATTTGTACAAGCCAGCGATTGTGTGTCCAAATGACTGTTGGTATTATTATTATTAAAGAAACTGTGTACATTAATGTGTACTCACTTGGCCTTATGTGAGTGAGTGTGTTAGTGTATATATGTGTGCGCTAGATTGGTGGGGCGTAACAGGCTGATTCCTCTAGAACTTAGGCATTGCTGAAACTTAGCAACAGGAGCCAGGGGCCTCCCTCCCCAGAGAGGCTGGCTGCCGAGACACATTCATTACCAGTCCAGAATCTTGGGCTGGATTAAAAATTCATGCTGTTTACAACAACAAAAGGCCCCCCGTTAAAGAATATGAGCCCTTCTGAACAATGGCTCCAACAAACCGTGAGCAGATCGCTGACATCTCAAAGGAGACCGGCGGTTGTGTATGAGTGTGTATTTGAGTTTTTGTGCCGCTAACAGCTAGTATTGTGCTTTCTCAGTGCACACAACCTCATGGGCAATGGTGATATAAATAATGATACTGTTTACTGCAGCAGGGAGTGAAAACAGCCTAAGGGCACTTGAATAAGGACATGATTCCCTCAAAGTCTTGTGCCTTGTCATGCTGTTTACACCCATAATAAAGGAGCATGTATTTTCAGTGTGGCACACATGTGTATGTAGGTGCTAGTATGCTTTCTTTGGCATGAACTGGATTTTGGGTAGAGTGTGTGACCCTGTCACTGTTTGGCTCATTGATAAACGCCTGTGTTCTGTGCTGTCGGCTGATTTGTTGGCAAAGGGACTGTGCTTATGAGCTCTATTCAGTGTTAATTAGCACACTCCACAGCGATCATTATATCGGTTCCTGTGGTGACGTTTGATTGCATTGTCCCTGTGGGGGGGGTGGGGTGAAGCTTTACTGATGGGCACCACACACATACATCACATGCACAAATTTCACTCACAAGACCACACACGCAAGTGCATATGATAGAAGACACATAAATCCAGCACATGTATAACAAAAATCTGTAAGAGTGCAGTCAAAAATATAGTTTCAGGATGCACTTACATAGAATATGCCCCAAAAATATATATAAAAGAGAAAAACACGGGTGGAAAACCAGGCGCCCACACCAGCAGCTGCCCCTTCATTCCGTTAATGCCACAATGAACAGGTGCAAGGTCATACCACTATGCCAATAACAGGTGCTCATCATTCTCAGAAACTTTTGTCTTTGAAACGCTAAATGTTTCAATAAGGTTCTGTGCTGTTTGTATTGCTGTGACGTGAATTATGAGAGAGCAGTCATGTGTGCACAGGTCAGGTAGATTCTGACCATATTTGCCCTTTCTTCTCCATCAGAGACCAAACAACAGCCAAGGGGCTGACAGCATGTTGCTGAGCTATACTTTGACGTGTTGTACTGCTGTTTTCTGTTATTTGAGCTGGAATGTAAGTAGTTAAAATAGATTGATCAGTAGCAGCACATCATTTTACTGAGAGTGCATAAAAACATGTCCTTCAAATGCTTTAAAAAATCAAAAGGTGGGTCATTGTGACTCTTTTTACTGGAGTACATATAGTTGATGTAACTATAACTGTGTTATTTCGTTGGAACATTGTGTCCTAACAGCTCATGGCTATTCCTCAGTGGACACGTGCTCATGAGCCCAGTGACAGTGCATAATGAGGGTTGACAGTCACCCTCCAAACCACCATCAGTAGCGCCTCATGCTGGACACCTGTTTTTTTTGCTTTTTTTTTCTCTCTCGGGGGCCTGGTTTAAGTTTCAGTTTTCCAGAGTTTGCCAACTGTCATTTCCCAGCCCTGGCATCCCACAGCAACACCTATGGACTGACAGGATGCTACCATTGACTACCTTGTGCTCTACAACACTGAGTCTCTCACATCATGGGGCTGTCATCTCAGTAGCATATCTACTATAATAGTGGTCTCCTTGGTATGAGTGGCTGTTACATATAAGTGATATGTTAACATTACCAAATTAATGTAAATACTTTATTTATATAATTTTGATGTTGGAGAAAATTCAGTCTTGTGTTCAGTCTTCAATTCAGTTCAATTCAGCTTTATTTATATAGCACCAATCAACAACAACTGACTCAAAGCACTTTATATTGTAAGGTATGGACCCTACAATATATAGAGAAAACCCACCAATCTTATGATTCCACTATAGGTAAGCTCTTGGTGAAGGTGGGAAGGGAAAACTCCTTTTTAACAGCCATCTGCTGCAACCAGGTGGTGGGTGAGGGGCAAGAGAAAGAAAAGAGAAAAAAGCCAAACAAGGACAAAAAACAAACTATAGAAGAGAGAAGACAAAAGTTAATGGTATGCAGAAGTGGCATGTAAAAACATCAGGAGTGAAAAGAGGGCAGGATAATAACTCAATGCATCAATGGAAAGTCCCCCAACAGCCTTGAGCATATAGCAGCATGACTAAAGGATGGTTCATGGATTTAAGCCTAATTTAAGAAATATTTTTTCTCACATAAAAATAGTGTAAAAATACAGTTAAAAACTTAACAATTTTATAAATGTGCATTGTACATTTAAAACTGTTAAGTTCAAGTTTAATACTGTAAATATATATCTAAAATGTGACACAACAAGAATGGAAAGAGCTGTAGTTTCTGTTAACATATATCTGTTTGCTTTCACTACAAACACGTTAGCTAGTATGTTTTTCCTTTATAAGTGTAATGCTTCTATGAGCAGCATTGAGCTGTCAAAATAAAGATGTAACAGTGAAAACAATTATAATTACTGTAATTATAGTTAATACTTGCAAATGCAAGATTTTTACAAATTGTATTTTTTATTGTATTCAATAAAAAAGGTCTGCAAAAAAAAAAAAAGTGTGTCAGCTGCATGGGATACTTTTGGTAAATTGTATGTTTTTTAGGGTGCTGAATCCAAAAATGATCTCCATTCCCCTCCATCACGTACGGCTTTTTTGCGAAACATGAGGAGTTTACATTAAAAAAGCACAACAGCGATGAAAAAAAAAGTTTTATTACAATTAACTATGCATAATTTTTCTGAGATTCAATACCTTTTGCTGTGAACAAAGTAAACCTGATGGGACATGATCATCTGAACTCCTCACCCCGCCATTGACCCCCCCCCTCAATTCCTTGCATTTTCTATTTTTACTTCTCTTGAGTCTCGCTCTTAGAAATGTTCAATTAATGTAAGAAATCATTATTGGATATGGTTTTTTAACTCAAGTATAGGATACCAGATTTCAGTTTAAAAAGGGAAATTGTACGCTTAATTACACTAAAAACATGAGTATTGCAAAAAAACCTGACGAGATGGAATTTTAAAAATATTTTTCCCAGTTTCAGTGAGTAAAAATCTATAAGAAACAGTCAAAATCCTATGCAGTTTTTGGTTGCAAACATGTGTAATTTAACTCGAATCAGTTTTTAAAAAAATATAAGACCAAATCACAACAGCTATCGCTTCAAGGCACTTTATATAGTAAGGTAAAGACCTCACAATAACACAATAGACATACGTCTTTGAATTTAGGTAGCTTTATAAATTCAGCGGATTGTCTCCTGGTACCTTTACCACATTATAAAGACCCTGCTGTGAAATCAGTGAGGACGGATAAGAAAAGACCAATGGTCTATGGCCACATTTCCTTGAGGATGGGTAACTTTTTGTGAGCTATACATGGCCAAATGTCTTGAGGTGTCTTGTCATGTTCAGTGTGATTCTTACTTTGGTTTATTTGCTAGATTTAATTGCTAAAAATGCACAAAGAGCACTTTTAGGGACTTGAGTGGTGACTTGTCCAGGGTGTACCCCTGTATTTGTATTGTCTTTTTGTATTTTTTAATGAAGCTAATATTTTAATAAGTGTAAACGTCTCAAGGTTGATATCCATTAAATACACATGACTTTATCTGAAATCATATTTGCATGATTTTGACTTTTTTCAAAGGTGATCATTTTATTACACTAGCAAAAACCCACCCATTTTTTGCCAGGCTTCGCTCATGTCTGTGCTCATGTAACACAGACCTGTATATCAGTTTACTGTTATTCTCAGATGGCAAAAATGGCTGTTCATAAAAACCAAAGAAATTAACAACAAATACATGTATTTCTTCTTCTGTGATAGCTACAAATCCATTGTATAAGACCAAGTCATCAATTACAGGCACTATAGGGTCCGTGTTCGATGAACACTTATTTACAGGTATGCATTGAGAAAAAACAGAGACCCCGAACCTAAACAATCTGCAAAAATACACAAGAGAGCTAAAAAACTGCATTTCAATTATGAAAAACCTTTGTAATTTTATGTGATGGTAAACTTCAGTTTTTTTACGGTATTTTTTCTGGCACTCCTGCTTATGGAATATTATTGTTTTTGTCATTTTTTTGTTTTGAAGATGTATGTTAGAGCTACCCTGACTTAAATACCTGAAAATATATTTCGAAAGTAGATGTTAGTAGACATATGATCATGACCTGTTGTTTCCTTTGTAAACTATAAAGAGTTATATTCTAATCTTGTAAAGTAATGTTGTAAAATTGGGTGGCTAACATGGCATTCAAGGCAGGGTAGCAAGGAGAAAGTAATTTCCCACAAATAAAACATTACAATATTACTGCAGTTTACAATAATATTTTTGAAGTTTGCCATACTGACCCTCCACAATGTCACTGAAAATATTTTGTGGGTTGATGCCAAAAGAACACAGTACAACGAAAACATGATCTCAGAAATAAAGTGCAGTGATGAGAGCATCATGATTTGCGGCTGCCTTGCCGGCTCTACATCTGGACAGCTCACTATCACTG
This sequence comes from Tylochromis polylepis, assembly GCA_015107715.1. NCBI lineage: Eukaryota > Metazoa > Chordata > Actinopteri > Cichliformes > Cichlidae > Tylochromis > Tylochromis polylepis. The sequence goes on from VVHJ01023248.1 coordinate 17,930, forward strand.
AGCTCATTGATTTAAAATGAGCAAATGAAGATATCTTGTGAGATACATCTGTAGGGGCTAAAAACATGAATCCAGATTTTAGCAGTAAAAAAAAAATAATTTTTTTCAAAATTGAGGTACAAACAAATATAATTAAGCCAGGGACTATTAAACATGTAGAACATGTCTTTACAGAAAATTATACATTAAACCTTTCCAGTGTATCAAACACTTTGCCATGCTGTAAATGTTTAAGATGTAATTTTCTGGAAAGCAAAAAAAAAAGTTTTGTATTACAAAGTAGAATCATGATAAAATCTTACCTGAACAATCAGAAAAAAGATTGCTCTGTAAAACATGTGTAATATAAAATCTTGAGTATCTCTGTCATTTTTTTATGCCACTGCACATGCAATGATGAATAGATTAAAAAAAACAACAAAAACAACAACAAAAAAACAATAAAAAACATTCTGTGATCAATATTTTGGTTTACCTTGGAACACAGTTCCTCCTGTTAGTGTACTGCCGCTGTGAAAAGACCATTGTTTTAAATTACCTCATCTGAACAAGTGAATTCATGTTGCTTACAAGGAATCTTTGTTAGACATGGGCCTCAGGCAGAAAGCAAAGAATTCATTTAAGTCCTTGAAAATCACTACAGTTGGTAAGACTTAATTCAAACTCTGTGTGTGTGTTACAGTTGATGAGAGAAAATTGTGTAATGTAGGATAAATTTATGCGTGCAATAAGTGTTCATACTAATCCAATTTATGGTTGAAGAGAGCTTGATAGAAAGTCCTTAGTTCAGCTTGCGAGTTATCTCTCTTGGCCACATCTAGTGTTTGGGGTTGGAACCTGTGAAGTGGATAAGGTTCTCATCTCACCAGACACAAAACTGAAGGTTTCCCTGGCATCAGTTATTGCACCCTGACTGCTCATCCTCATTCAAAGCGTCAGTCTTGAAGTGACACAGGAGAAGGCACTTGATAGTGCTGACTGAATAAAACCAAAGGAATATGATCCTGATGCCAAGCAGGTAAATGCAAAAGAATGAGTTGGCCTCTTTGTCACCCTGGAAAGAGCAAACGGCTTTTGTATTTGTGAATGAAGGCAAGTTGAATCTATGAATACCCTACTCACTTGCCTCAATGTGGGATTGAAATGCCAACTATATTTTCATTCCTCCCCTTTCAGTCCTTCACTTTCACTCCCTAAATGCAAAACCCTAATTTACACAACTCAAAGTCAAGATAGAGAGACAGCATACAATTTTACACTTCTGTGAACACAAACAAATGAGGCGATACTGATTGGAGCCACAACTGCATTCACACTGATGCTCCTCTCAGTAGATCAGTCATGCTTTTGCCCTTTGCCCTGCTGCAACCCTGCAGTTTAACACTGTTAGCCTGCTCTAAAGGACACACTCAATTCACCTGACATTTAAATACTACCACAAAGCACATGCACATTGCACTCCGTTGAGCATGAATAGGCTCATGTAGTCTAAATGTGACTGTTTACATAAATGACGACAATTCTAGTTCTAATATTACAATAAGAATGGCCTATTGATCTCTGCACAAGGGCATTGCTTCTTCACGTGCCGGGTGAAACATGAGTTAGGTTACAGGACAAAAATTCTCAATATTGCTGCACCTTTGACATTTCTGAGAACTCTTTGTGAAAATGTAAATAAAAAGAGAAATGACAGAAGGAAAAAGATATTCATTCTTTCAGTCTCCATTACTGAAAACATAATTTTCAGCACTGTTTTGAACATGGAATATTGTTCTCTTCTTTCTAAGTTGTGCTTGTATTTTGATGTTAGAGGAAACATGAAATAAACTTGCCTTCAGAGCTCAAGCCTTGATAATCACACATACCTGACATCCAAAAGACACATTTTAAGTCTCAAAGTGTGGGAGTCGGGGGGGGGCAGGTGCAACAGTCCTGATTCACACTGCTACCAACCCACAGATTGGCTGGCACCTCTGAGGAAGTGAAAGCTGAGTCATATTGTGACTCTTTCTGCTGCAAAGAGCCCGGGAGCATCCTTCTTCTCCCTGTCTTCAGGGTGGAGTTAGTTGATTTGGAGAATGTCAACCAGCAAGTCATGTTCTGTTTGTTTGATGCTATTGCAAATTTGCAGTGAAGCTTGTTTGATTCTGAAAAAGACAGGTGCACACATGTAAACAAGAGAGAAAAAAATTTAAAAAATTGACATGCAATTTCTGTCTGACCTTTTGCAAATGCTATTGTCTGTCCATCTTGTATGTTTATCTTTTTTCCATTAGAAACCAACAGGATACAACTTGAATGTAATATTTCTTTCATTTGTTCTTACATTTCAAAACGTCTCTGATCCAGTCTCCCCCTCCCATCTGTGCAGTTCTCAGAGAAGTTGCCTGCAGCTGCATCTGTTGCCTGTGTGGCTGGTCTGTGGATTAATGACCTCATTAAGTGGGCTTGTGCCCCTTATTGTGTTATGCATGCAGACACACAGTTAGATTTTTAAAAAAAGTCATGTGAAGTAGTCAAGTGATAATGTCTGCATATATGTATATATTGCATGTGCATATGCTTAGATATTATCGGTGTTTTGGTAAGAGCATGTATGTAATTGTCTAGTGTGAGAACATAAACATGATTAAGCATTCCATACTTATGTGGTAAATTTAATGACTGAGTTTTTACATAATAAATGTGTCTTGGTTTTGGAAGGTGTCTTGTTGATGATATTATAGGGTTAAAGAAATGGTGTTTTGTTTGTTTCTGCTTGACTCACAGGTGTTGCATCTCTAACGGACTTGGCTGTGGTTTCTGCAGTTTGTTTGGATTTTGTGGTTCTTGTGTGTCTCCAGAAAAAGGAGGGGGCGGGGGGGTATACCCAAATCCAGGCTTGAAAGTATCAGATCATAAACCTATCAGTGATGGCACAGATGACACATGCATGCTTTTTTTCCTCCAGTCTATAATTTGTACCCACAGTTATGCCAAAGCACCCACCAGTAATTGCGTAAGACAGTAGTGCTGCTATCTGGTGTACATAATTTATATTCCTGTATAGCAGGAAATGAACCTAATGATTTCATATTTTGAGGTTGTGTAAATCACATCAGTCACCACTTTGGTCTTTTATTTTCATCAAATGACAAACTTATGTAGGGTGAAGAAAAATGATGAGATTGGTTGACCACAAACTAAGACCAGAGGAAAAGACCAGACAAGCCCTAAAGCATGATAGAACCATGAAAACAGTTAAGAGCAAAATTTTCTACTTAAGCCATATTTTTTAAATTATTTAGATAAATTTTTAAAAGTTTTTTTCCTTTCCTGAAAACAAGCCAATTCTGTCTCTCTGAGCTAAAAATAATAACACATTCATTATCCTATGACTGACCAGCAGCTGCACACAATCACAATCCTCCTGCATGACACCTGCAATGTAACACAAAGGTGTTTACAGGAAACGCCATCCCACCATCCTTGTTGCTCTTGTGTTTGCCTGTACTGGCCCTGCAGGGATAGAGGCCACCTAACAATTGACTCACCCCTGTATGTGTCTGCTCTTGTAGGACATGCCCCATACATGAATGCACAGCCAGCATCTCATGCTTGACTGAGTCTGCTTACTGGGAGTGTTCATGAAAGAGTTAAAGTGGCACATTCCTGAGTTTAACGGCTGTAACTAATATTGGAGTTTACTGATGGAGGAGTTGGAGGCTGAGGGCAGCATAGGTGCTCTGGTGGATCTGAAAGACTAAGTGTCTTCATTTTTCTTAAAAAAAAAAAGGCACACATAAATACCCATATAGCATTTTTACACATGCATACATATGCAAACATGCCTATGCACGCTTACGAAATGCATGCAACAGAATGTACTATAATGTTAATGCTCACTTGTTTTTAGCAGAATACTTTTCACTCCATTCTCATCAGTCAGCTTAGTTATAACAGATATTTTAAGACATTTTTTAATGCTGAAAACAAAGGAGAAAAAATGTTTAAATGGATCAACACCTGTATTGTTAGGCTGTGCAGAAAAGCAAACAAACAGACCTGTGATCAGACAAAAACATAAAAGTAAAATCTGTACAGGTAGGAGCAAAGTGAGAGAGAGGACTAAAAATAATATACTAAGTATAACTAAGTAACTAAGTATATGTTCTTGTGATATTCTCTTTTGCTTACATTCTGTGTCTTAAAGGCAAATAACATCTCACAGGTGAATGCAATGTGCTATTGATCTATTCAACAAACTGAAGATAAGATAGCAAAAATAAAGGCCTGTTTTCATTTCCTGGAATATTCCTTTAACATCTTAGTATATAACTGGGATTCTGTGGTGTCACAATGGGCCTATAACACAACACATCGACACTTGTTCTGCCTGTTCGGATTAGTTTCATGCTGTCCGCAAGTTAACTGCACATATTTTTCTGCACAACTCTGAAGCTTCTCCATAAATATCCTGCTCTTGCTTGTGGTGTCTGAAATTGCTATTTGCATGACTCTTAACATAGTATTGGTGTAGTGTGAGTCACGCCATGAATGGCAGAAGGGAAAAAGAGTGGGGTTAACAAGTGCATGGCAACAGCCCACAGTGCAAAGCTTGTCAATCACAAAAAGGGAACTCCAGATTGTTCAGTAGGCTATGAAGTGTCAAGACAATGTGGAATGTGACTTTCAGGTTTAAAAAGCTCCGAAGGACACAGGTTTTTGCATCTTTCCCCACTTTATGCTGCCTGGCACATTCCTCTCTAGTGTGGTAGTTGTTGCACATACTCACTGGGCTGTATCTGGATTTCATCATCATCGAACAATCCTGCTCCCAATTAACTCCCATAGAGAAGTAGTGAGGCAAGAACTCGTTAAACTGAGAGTCAATCGAGTTTAAATACTGGTCTTTAAAGGGCTCGCATTATCCTCATTTAAAGGCTCACAATTTTACTTGGCACATTACTTTTGTCATACTTTAAAACGCAGATGCCCCAATTTTTACCTCATGTCTTGTGGCCCAATCTACCCTGATTGGTCAGTTAGCATGACCAAAGCAAGGCAATGTTGTTTGTCCATAACTACAGTAGCCCTTTAGGAGCTTGTTGATTGTTATTAAATAACTCTAGCTTTAGCCAGTGACATAGCTGAAATCACAGGCGATGGTCTAATTGTTTTTATAATAATTTGCGTTCATGTTACTCTTTCATGCACATTTCAAGAAAATTTGTCAATGAGAATAGAGTATATGTGATCACAGAGAATAGGAATGAAGCAAACAGATCACCCAGACAGGATAAGCATTATTTCAGTGTGTTGTGTTGTCCTGTTAGTGACGTTGAGAAGTATCTTTACATTGTCTTCCTCCCGTCATTCCAACCAATCATGGCAGATGGCTGCTCCTCCCTGAGCCTGGTTCTGCCAGATATTTCTTCCTGTTAAAAGGGAGTTTTTCCTTCCCACTGTTGCCTTCCTCATAGGGGATTGTCTTATTGTTGTGGTTTCCCCTCTATTATTGTAGCATCTTTACCTTACAGTATAAAGCGCTTTGAGGCAATTGATGTGATTTGGCACTATATAAATAAAACTGTATTTTATTCAAGTATTGAAAGAAACGTGGAATACCGCTGAGGAGTTTGAGGAATTTAAGTAGTAATTTTTGCAAGATAACTCACTAACTATTTGAAGTTTGTTTCTTGTAGTTTTGCCAGCTTTTTGGATGCAAAAGCTAGATAACAGACTCCAGGACAGGGAAAACCCCCTAAAAGTATAAATGGAGACTTCTGAAGGTGTGATAAGCATTCTGAAAGATTAAAACCGTGATGTGTGCCCAGTAAAACTGTGTACATGTATTTTCTCACACATAAACTGGAATTTAAAAAGCAAGAATGTGTAGTGAGAATAAGCAGACTTCACACATACTTCAAACCAGTCATACCTATATACACGCATTTTATGTACACAGAGGGAAACTGAATCATGTGGAATTAACTGCTTAGCATGTCTCCACCAGGTGTTTGTGCAAAGCCAAGCTTTTAAACCTAACCACATATTGCATTTACCTTTCCCCTCTTGTAACATTTGGCAATTAAATATGCATACAATAAATGCTAATTGGAATAAGAAAACACTGCCAAAAGCTATTGTTTCAGTCCAGCAGTGCAATAGCCAGATTTGAAGTGACTACAATTTGCACCCAACAAACAGGTTTTCCACTGCGTGATTCTTGGGTTATTTTAACAGAAAAAAATGATATAATAAATGAAAGACAAAAAA